>JAYESA010002303.1:0-26103 GCA_036927795.1 Iris macrosiphon
ACACACATATATATATATATATATATATATATATATATAGAAACACACACACACACACACACACACACACACATATATATATATATATATATATATATATATATATATATATATATATATATATATATATATATATACACACACACACACACTAGCACACTAACACAACACACACAACACACAAACAACGCACACAAGACAACACACAACTCCCACCAACGCACGTCCAACGACCCCTACACGCACAAACACACATATATATATATATAATATAATCCGAGAACTCTAGCACACATTCTCCGAAGCTAATCCAACGCGCGCACAAGCCCGAAACTAAGAAACCAAGTCGAAATGGCCGTTCGGTCATTTCGACGAACACGTGGTGTGCGGTTCGTAAAACCTCCTGAAACGCACACTAAACCTTCTCGGAATCGGCCCAAAATTTACCCACGGGTTCTAAACGATGTCTAGATCCTAGAAAAAATGCTAACTCGTCGATTCTAGGTCCATGACAAAAACGCGCACGCATATAGAACCGGCGACGACGAAAACCTCTAAAATGCCCGAAATGCCCATTTCTCCGCGACACGACTTCACGTGTCCGAACGGAGACACGCACTAACCCTCAAGACACCCGACAACGCCTACCTAGGTCCGTCCAACCTAGGGCATCACCAAAAATTGGACCAATCTCGGATTTCACCCGAAATTGACACAAAATCTAGTGTTAAAGTCTCCAAACACAACCAAACTTGTTCCAACTTCCTCCCACGGGTAGCCCTAAGGTCTAGGAAGGTTCTAAACTACTAATTACACTATATAAGAGTAATTACAAGGGGAAAATCAGGGTTTACCTCTTGGGAGTTGGAATCCCAAGCCAAAGTCTCCAAAACTCTCCAAATCCACCACACCAAGCTTCCAAGCTTCCAATCCAAGCTCCAACACCAAATCCAAGCTCTACCCACCTAGGTTAGGGAAAAGTGTAGTGTTAGGGTTCACATCCATAGAGAATAGAAGAAGAAAGAGGAGAAATAGAGCACTTACTTGGATGTGGAAAGAAGAAAGGAAGAAGAAAGAGTGGAGAAGAAGAAAAAGAAGAAGAAGTGAAGAATGGGGGGAGGCTCCTGCTGTGTTCGGGTCTGAGAATGGAATTAGGGGTCGGCCATGTAGTAAAGAAGGGTTTACAATAAATCAAAAAGACCAAAATGCCCTCCCCTTACTTGGGTTTTGGGTTTGGGGTTCCAAAAGTACTCTAACTAACTCCTAATCTCTCCAACTAACTAAAATAAAATATAATAAATATTCTAAACCCAAAAATAGGTCTCACAAGGGTGTGGGTTGGGTCGGACATGGGTCCACTAGGGTCTGACATGGGTCCAGGCTAGCCAAAACCCAAAAACAATCAATAGAAAAATAACACAACCATCAATTAAATATAAATACAATTAATTATAAATAATACACAATTAACCAAATTAAAAAAAATACCCGGCTCTGGAAATGGGGTGGTGACAATCATATAACCTCTTTCCCCCCTCCCTCCCCCCCCCCTACCGTGCTTCCTCCTCTTCCTCCCCGCGCCCACTCCCCCCTCCTCTCCGAGCACCTCCCCTCCTTCCAGCCGTGCTCGCCCCCCCCCCCCCCCCCCACCACCACCTTTACCATCACCACCAACCCCACCCTCAGCCCCCCCCCCCTCATCCACCGCGCTCCCCGTAGCTCCCCTGCAGCAGCAGCACCCCCCCTCGTGTCCGCCCCCACGCGCATGCAACTTTCCGTGTTCGTCCCAGCACGCTCATAGCTCCCCACCATCAATTAAATATAAATACAATTAATTATAAATAATACACAATTAACCAAATTAAAAAAAAAATATCCGGCTCTGGAAATGGGGTGGTGACAATCATAGAACCTCTTTCCCCCCTCCCTCCTCCTCCCTCCCTACCGTGCTTCCTCCTCTTCCTCCCCGCGCCCACTCCCCCTCCTCTCAGAGCACCTCCCCTCCTTCCAGCCGTGCTCGCCCCCCCCCCCCCCCACCACCACCACCAACCCCACCCCTCAGCACCCCCCCCCCCCCTCATCCACCGCGCTCCCCGTAGCTCCCCTGCAGCAGCACCCCCCCCCCCCTCGTGTCCGCCCCCACGCGCATGCAACTTTCCCGTGTTCGTCCCAGCACGCTCATAGCTCCCCAGTGGTCGCCCCCAGTGGCAGCTCCTCCCCCCCCCCCCCTCTCCACCCCGCGCCTTATCTCCTCTCCTCCCCGAGCCGCCATCCCCACAGTCGCCGTCGCCCCCACCGCCGAAAAATGAGGGAAGAAGGGGGGGTGGTAGAGAGGATTAGGATTAGGATTAGGGTTAGGATTAGAATTGGATTAGAGTTATGGAGGGATATATTAGTTATTTCACGTCGAATTTGACGTCAGTTAACGGTAGAAAATTAAATTGGGTGCAAAATGCACCAAATATGAGGGTTTTTAAATCCATGGATCTTTAATTACAAAAACGCAAATTTAAGAATTTTTTTTTTGCACTTTACCTCATCTAAAGATTGCAAGCATTAGAATTTGTACCAAGGCCCAAATGACTGAATGAGTAAGTTCCTACTATATGTAAATTCCTAAGTACATGTGCCTGGTCCTAATTCCAATAACAACTGAAAGAGACTGGAACGTTGGAGCCATTCTTTCCAAGTTGGACCAATTTTTTCACAGCTCATAACTTAAATCACTATTTGATACATGTCAAATTATCAAATATAACAAAGTATGAAACAATGTGGTATTGTAATTGTTTGACATGCTTCTATTGCACTTTCTACAAAAAAGAGTGTGGAAATCAAATAGTTTTAACAAAACAGCACAATCTCATTATCTAGGCAAGAAACATTAGACAGGTTATTACTGAAGTGCAACACTAAAACAACACATATTTGAATATATAGTCTAAATAATGACTTAGTAAAAGAATTACTAAACAGTTATTCTACTAAGTAAGTTCAACAAGGAAACTAAATAGTAAGGATATCAATCATGAGACTCATCGTACAGCCGTCAACTAATGAGTCTAGGAATAAATTAATAACATACAAAAGAATGAACCAACTAATTTGAACATAAATGTATTAGCTATTCAAAAGAAAATTACTGGGTACTCGTCATCTAAGCTTCTTCCAACGTGGGTCAGGTATGGAGTACACACAAGATGCGCAAAAGAACTACTTTTCATATAACCATGATACGGACACGAACTTCCTGGATGGTATGTCTGACGGATCTCGGGAGTTTGAGCGGTGGCGGCGGTCACCTGATCAGAGATTTTTGATCGGCGGCGGTAGGGCGGACTAGCCTCGAGAAGCTCCTGGAAGTGGCAGTCGGAGTCCAGATCCTTCCAGCGCTGGTTTGATCCCGCGGCTCCGATCTGCTGGAGGCAGCGGTGCTCGAGAAGTTGAGCTGCCGGCCACAGTGTTCTGGTGGAGGACAGCGGTGAATGGATCGGCCACGGGGGAGAGAGGAGGTAGGAGAGGACCAAAGATCCTCGCTGTGAAGATGAGGGCAGCTAGAGCTAAGGCTTTGATACCATGTTAACAAAAGATATTGGAATATTTTTTTTGTATATTATCCATTAGAGGTAGAATAATGCTAAGTTTACAACCTAATGCTTACAACCCTCTTACAATCTCCCTCTCCCACCCTGACAGGTGGGCCCCACCCGGCCCCACTTGTCAGTGACCTTGGTTGTAAGAGAGTTGTAAGCATTTGGTTGTAACTGTAGCATTACTAGAGGTAAGTCTCAATTTATACAGACTGCTGGAATGGAATGAAGAATTTTTTTTTTTTTTTCTAGCGATGAGATGATGCATCTGTTATTAAATTTTTAACTTGATACTCTTATTAAAGTTTCAAAAATAGCAAAAACAAAAATTAATCGCTTGATATTAATTTTAAAAAATGTGGGAGAAGAAGTTGATTATGACGTTTTTGCGAAAATTCTCATTTGATTAGATAAGGGAAAAATATTTCAATTCCCATTACTTAATTCACTGATTAATGGCGAAAATTCTAATTTGATTAGATAAGGGAAAAATATTTCAAATTCCCATTACTTATTCACTGGTTAATGGCTCGATCAAACTTCTAGATATGATATGCCATTGTATTCTGTGGGAGGAGAAGACCAAGTGGTAGGTGTCCTATGGAAGAATAACAAGACAACTTGAAAATAATTGCGAAAAAGAAAAAGAGGAAGCATTAAATAACACCAAAGTAATTGGTTTGATAATTTTAGGGGCCCTACATTTTATCTACAACTTCTGAGTCATGAAGACCACATGAACGGTGAATACATTACTTACACGAGGAAAGCTAATCAAACAGTAGGAAGAAAACCTATCGTCATTTGTAAGCTGTAACATGCTTATACAGGCACAGCCTCTTAGTGTAACAAAAAGTTATACTTTTTCACTTGCATCAAATTTTAAGATTTTGAGCCGGACGGTGGCGGTGGCGTGCACGTGTAGTCCACAGATCTAGTTCATAACGACTCACAAGTAAGAAAAAGAGATGGATTAATATAAAGACCAATAGGTGAATGGGTCCAGCCATATGGTGAATATATAAATAGATGAATCAAATTCCTGGATTTCTTAAATTCCTCCAATTAATATAAAGAGAGATGAATTAATATAAAGACCAATAGATGACTAAAATTTCCTGAATTAAAAAAAAATTATATTCCCATGTTGACGAATATATAAATATTTCCGAAAAAATATAAAAATTCTTAAAAATTAAAGAATATATAAACGAAAAAAACAAAAAAGAAGGGATTTAAGAAAAAAGAATATAAAAAAAACCAAAAAATCAACAAAATAAATATTTTACCGGACAAAATGAAAAAATATACACATATTCTTAAGGGATATGATTCCCATATTATTCTTAATTTCCGGAAATATATGGCCTAAATCAAACATAGAAATAGGTTTTCATCCTGAATTTGATTGGGAATTAAAAAAAAAATTGCATTCCCAACGAGCCCATAGTCCCTGCCATGTTAATATTCATAAGCATATGAGGTTTGCGCGTCAATAGGACCCAATCGTTTGGTTGATCCAATTATCAACTTAATCACACTATTTCCTGGCATAATATATAGTATCCGATTGACAACTTGAGTTTATTTGGCAATACCAAGGAGGGCATCATTCATTCAACTAATAATATTCACTTGAACACAAAACTATAAATTTTATTATAACATAACGTCGGACAGTTGTTCACAATCTACACAGGTACTTTGTTATGCTTAAGAGAACAAATACCAAGAATTGAAAGAAGACGTGGGATTTTCATCCTTGGCTACCAACAGTAGCACCGCTTCGACCATTTACAAGAGTACTAAGGGCTTTCACAACGAGGCTCATACTTGGCCGCAAATCAGCTTCATACTGAACACACAATGCAGCTACTGCAGCAAACTGTTCCGAACAAAATAAACACCCGTAAGAGAAAAATAAATGGAAAAAAAATCAAATAAATATATAGTTGGAGATTAGACGAATCACATAAAAAAAAAAATCCATTGAGACCAAATGAATACACATCAATTTCAGCTAATTATGTCCAAATTTAACCATTGATGTCATATAGGAATAAAGTACAGGAAAATTCTTTTAAGTTTTACAAAATTGACAAAATTACGACGAGTGTGATGGCCAAAAATGATGCACAATTATTTCTGAATTGTTATTCTCCTCATCTCTGGGTAACTGGGTTTATTTTGAATGTACAGTTATTACATGTATTTGCATTTTGGTAACATGCAATAAAACCACTAGCCCGATCTCATGAGCAATAATAAAATCATCATGATGTCATTATTGATCTGCATACTTTTCAGTATAAAGTTTTCTATTTTTTGGAGCAGACTATGGTAGTCAAAAACTTATTCTCAACCACTTAGAAGGCCTGTTCATTTCATACAAATTCTAAATGTTGATCATCAGTATGTTACAATCTGAAATTTCTTTTGTTGTGCTCATTTCTGTAACTTCACAAGGTATTTGTTGCCATTTTTTTTCTGATTCTCACTTTCCATATCATTGAACCCATTATTCTGCTTATACTAGCATATGCTTAAGTCCAGGTGAGATTAATTAATAGTAGACAGCTAATGCTATATTCAAGGAATGGTATATTACTTGTGCTTTTTAACAGATGTTCACTTGGTTTTTCGATCAAAATATGAAATGTCAATATTGATCTGATTAGAGGAAATATTTGTTCAACTTGATATGTTGTCTTATAATCCATTACTCTTGACACGGATTAATAAATTTCAAGAAATAATATTATTGAGTGCCCAACGACATTTAATTTGTACCATTCCTTAATGTGAATTACCGACTTTCCGAAATGTTATATATGGTAGGCAGATACCAAGCAGATAAAAATCTGAGATTTATGTTGGCCACAGTTTTTTTTAGAAGATGGTCTTACATTTGAAGAACTATGTATCAATGTCACAACTTTATGCTTATGAATATTCACATATAATGAGGTTAACTTGAAATTTTGTTTTGTACTCTGGACACATTTCTCATCTAGTGTTACTTACGCTTTATCCAAATCCAACAGGACTCCAATTGTAAACATGTATGTGGGGGTTTCAGGTATGGTTATATTTGGGTCCAAAGCATACACTAACATATATGAATTCAGATTTTGCATGGATCCACTCTGATCTATACCATCTGGCTAGTCTTAGCTAGAAATTTTTGGAACTTAATATGGCATGTAGCTAAAGGAAGCAAATGATTGGACAAGTTAGAAGGATTCAAGAACTCTCTCAAAAAGTTACCTTTGCAACCGACTTGCGAGGGTATTTTCCCCCTAACTTAGCATCAACACATTGTCTCACCTTGTCTTCGCTAAGTCTGGGTGTTGCCTGTACACGTGGAATTAGTCCAAAGAGGCTACAATGCCATAATTTAACAAAAAGTTCTGCAGTACTGCTAGACATAAAGCGAAAATGAAAGAAAGCAATAATAGGATACCCATGTTACAAGACTTTGCTGGCCTCGTGGTAATGTATGATTGATAGGTTTACGACCGGTCAACAGCTCCAGAAGAACAACACCAAAGCTGTAAACATCACTCTTGGAACTAAGCTGTTCAATCATCACAAACCTGAACCACCATTCAGAGAAGTTGGTTAAAAATACCAAAAAACATGGGGGTGATTCTGGTATCTGCTCAGAAGTTAAACAGCCGTATCACAGGCCATGTTGCACGGACATGGATGTGACACGGCATGTAAGGACACAACGACATAGGCACGACACCTATTTTGATGTGTCTTAGTGTATTTTGGAGTGTCCGGGTTGTGTCCAATAAGTGTCCGATGCAGCATGGCTCACATTTTTGGAGTGTGTGTGCTTCCTAGATCACAGCTAAAGCGCCTATGGGTCACTTGTATTGAGATACAAATAACTTACTCTGGAGCATGATAACCAGATATCCAACGATTAGGGTGATAAAATAAGGGGTCGTCAGACTCAGGAGATTGATTTGACAGGCCAAAATCAGCTATCTTTGCATCATTGTTATCAAAGATTAGAAAATTGCTGGACTTTATGTCACGGTGAATTATCCCTGCCTTCTCGTGAAGGTATTCAAGTCCTTTTGCTGCTCCTACCGCGATGTTCACCCGCTGCAGCCACGACAGAATAGGACCGGATTTCGCTTCTTTGACACCTTCTCGTCCTATACCACGGAAGAATGAATTATCAATTATCTCACTTGTTCTTCAGCAGGACATAAAACTTAAATGATATACAAATTCTAATTCAAACTATCAGCAGTAAGGACCCAGCTAGAACCCTTCTGCGATATTTGAAATAAAAGAAAGGTTTAACTAAAAGCCTCTTCAACATAAAGAGAGATCTTCTGCATCTTAAAATTGAGAAAGAAACATGATTCCCACCCATGCAAAAGGAAGCTCAATATGATAATGCCATCAAGAAAGCAATAAATTGAAAAATTGGCATGATAATTATTTTGACCAGGAGAGGGTGGGTTGAGATATTATGCAACCAAAATATTCGCAATCTTTAATTCTTAGGTCTGATCGTGGGGGTGAATACACATCTGCCGAGTTTGACTCCTTTTGTGAATTGCATGGCATTATACATGAGGTAACTGTTCCTTATGCTCCTCAACAGAATGGGGTAGCATAAAGAAAAAATAGAACATTTCTTGATATCATTAATGCTATGTTAGGTAGCTCTGGTTTATCTGATAATTTGTGGGGTTGGGGGGGGGGGGGGGGGAGCTCTTCTTTCTGCATGTCATATTTTAAATAAAGTTCCTTTCAAAAAGACTGATAAGACCCCTTATGAACTTTGGAAAGGTAGAAAGCCATCTTTGAAATATTTCAAAGTGTGGGAATGCCTTGCTAAAGTTTCTGCCCCTCCTACCAAGAAAAAAAAATTTGGGACCCAAGACCGTAGATTGTGTATTTTTGGAATATGCCCAAAATAGTATTGCTTATAGATTTCTTGTAATTAAGAGTGAGGTAAATGGTATTGATACTAACACAGTCATGGAATCTAGGGATGCTACATTTTTTGAAAATATTTTTCCATTGAAAAATAGAATTTCAAGATCGTCTATTTCTACACAAGTCCCTTTTGTAACCTCTAGTTCACAACCAGAGAAGATTACCCCCAGTAGAAGTAAAAGAACAAGACAAGAACCAAACCTAGGTGAAGGATTTTTCACCTACCTTGTTGAAGAGGATCATATATCTTATCAAGGGGCTATGTCCTCAGTTGATTCCTTATTTTGGAAAGAGGCCATAAATAGTGAAATGGATTCTATTATATCAAATAGAACTTGGAATTTGGTTAACCTTCCTGCAGGTTGCAAACCAATAGGTTGCAAATGGATCTTCAGAAAGAAGTTAAGACCTGATGGGTCTATTGAGAAATTCAAAGCCAGGTTAGTGGCTAAAGGGTTCAAACAAAGAGAAGGGGTAGACTTTTTTGACACTTACTCTCCTGTTACAAGAATTGCTACAATTAGAATGTTAATAGCTATTGCATCTGTTCATAATCTGTTTATTCATCAAACGGATGTAAAAAACTACATTTCTGAATGGAGATTTACAGGAAGAGATTTACATGGAACAACCTGAAGGGTTTGTTGTTCCAAGGCAAGAACGCAAGGTATGCAAATTAATTAAATCTCTCTATGGACTGAAACAAGCGCCAAAGCAATGGCATGATAAATTTGATAAGGTAATTCTATCATATGGTTTTGCTATTAATGATTCTGATAAATGTGTATATAGCAAAACTGTTGGTAGCTCTTGTGTAATATTATGCATGTATGTTGATGACATTCTTATTTTTGGTACTGACATGGATATTATTTATGATATCATATCATTTGTCTCAAAATTTTGATATGAAAGATTTAGGACCTGCTGATGTAATTTTAGGACTTAAACTAAGTCGCACTTCTGAGGGAATTGGCATCTCCCAATCTCACTATATAGAAAAAGTTCTAAAAAGATTTAACTATTTTGATTCTAAACTTGTAAGTACTCCATATGATGCAAGTATCAGGTTGAAGAAGAATAAAGGAGATAGTGTGGCTCAGTTGAAGTATTATCAGTAAATCGGATGCCTGAACTATATTGCTAATCGTACCAGACCTGATATTTCCTACGCAGTAGGAAAGCTTAGTCGGTATACTAGCAATCCGAATAGTTCACATTGGACTGCCTTGGAACGGGTAATGAGATACATAAAGGGCACGATATCCCATGGATTATTCTATGGAGGATACCCATCTGTATTAGAAGGGTATACTGATGTAAACTGGATCTCCAATACAGATGAGACCAAAGTCACAAGTGGATATGTATTCACAATTGCGTGGAACTCTACCAGGCAGACCTGTATTTCTAGATCTACTATGGAGGCAGAATTTATAGCTCTTGACCTCACCAGTGAGGAAGCAGACTGGCTTAGGGATCTAGTAACAGATATTCCTCTGTGGAGCAAACCAGTTCATGCTATCCTTGTACACTGTGACAGCCAAGCTGCAATAGCAAAGGCTCAAAGGACAACTTATAATGAAAAATCCAGACATATACATCTGAGGTACAATCGGGTGAAGCAATTGCGATCCAGTGGAGTAATTGCAATTGACTTCGTCAGATCAAAGAACAATCTAGCAGATCCTCTAACTAAAGGGCTCTCAAGGAGACTAGTGTTGGAGACGGCAAGAGGAATAGGGTTAAAGCCCATAGCTTGAGTCACCTCAAAGGCAACCCAACCTTTGATTGGAAGCACCAAGAAAAGGTTCAATGAGTAACAACAAAATTGATGTGTGACTGGAAACACTATATGATAGTAATTGTAAAGAACCATTCCTCTACTGTATAGTGTTGATCTGCAATAAATGAAAGGGTGATTGTAAAATCTCAATGAATCCGTGGCTTGTAAAACTGGGTATATAAATTGGAGAATACCTAGAAAGATTCACCTATTTAAGAGTGAAAGTGGGGCCGCTTTCTATGGGAACTCGGGCTGTTCTCTAGAGCTCTTAAGAAATCGAGATAGCACATGGCCGAAAAGTGCACAACTGTTGGTACGATCAAATGCCTACAATGTGTTTGTGTGTATGTTGAGTCAGTCCAAGTAAGACCCTAAGTTCAAGACTTAAGTCACTTTGGGTCTGTATAGATGAGATGTATAACACTAAGGGGAGGTTCAAGTCCGGAAGACACCTTCCTCTGATACACATTGTGATTGCCCATATCTTGTTTACCTTCCTATATGTCCTATCGTGCTATACCTTCTTTTTTCTCTTATTGAATCATATGGGGGATTGTTAGATTTGTTTACCATGTGATTCAACAAAAGCAACTCTTTTCTTTTAGTCCCACATGGGAAAGGAGAAGTCATTCTCCTCTATATATTGCTTTACCCCTCATAGTGGGTAAGTGGACTTTGTAGGGGATGGACTAGATCTCATCCAACCCGCGAGCGGGTGCCTGATTTAATGCGCGTTTATTAGTCGCGCACTTAGCACTTTGCACGCCGCGGAACGGACATGGGTACAAAGGTAATTTCTAAACTTATTTTAATTTTTATTTTCGTTTGTTTGGTCTGGTGGGTTGCTGGTCTTCCGCGGAACCATTCTCACGTAATCCCGTTACGGAAAGAGTGGGATAGGTTACGTGAGAGATATATCCAGGACACGATCCTGAGATCTGGAGAACAGAAAATCTGTTTTTTCTCTCCTCTCTCGCTCTCTGTTCGCGACGAAAGAAAAATCGTACAGAGACGAAAAAGAAAAGAAAAAACATCAGAACCTAAATTCCTCCAAAACTCCTCCGTCCAATCTCTCTTCTTCGGGCAAGGTTGTGATCGTTCGTGGGATTCGCCACCGGGTACACGGTGAAGTTATTCCAACAGAGATCCACTTCACCGTGTACCCGGTGGCGAATCCCACGAACGATCACAACCTTGCCCGAAGAAGAGAGATTGGACGGAGGTGTTTAGGAGGAGTTTTGGAGGAATTTAGGTTCTGGTATTTTTTTTCTTTTCTTTTTCGTCTCTGTGCGATTTTCCTTTCGTCACGAACAGCGAGCGAGCGAGAGAGAGAAGAGAGAAAAAACAGATTTTCTGTTCTCCAGATCTCAGGATCGTGTCCTGGATATATTTCTAACGTAACCTATCCCACTCTTTCCGTAACGGGATTACGTGAGAACGGTTTCGCGGAAGACCAGCAACCCACCAGACCAAACAAACGAAAATAAAAATTAAAATAAGTTTAGAAATTACCTTTGTACCCATGTCCGTTCCGCGGCGCGCAAGAGTGCAAAGTGCTGAGTGCGCGACTAATAAACGCGTAAAAATGCGCATTAAATCGCACACCGGCTCGCGGGTTGGATGAGATCTAGTTCATCCCCTACAAAGCCCACTTACCCACTATGAGGGGTAAAGCAAAATATGGAAAGGAGAATGACTTCTCCTTTCCCATGTGGGACTAAAAGAAAAGAGTTACTTTTGTTGAATCACATGGTAAACAAATCTAACAATCCCCCACATGATTCAATAAGAGAAAAAAGAAGGTATAGCACGATAGGACATATAGGAAGGAAAACAAGATATGGGCAATAACACTGTGTATCAGAGAAAGGTGTCTTCTGGACTTGAACCTCCCCTTAGTGTTATACATCTCATCTATACAGACCCAAAGTGACTTAAGTCTTGAACTTAGGATCTTATTTGTACTGACTCAACATACACACAAACACATTGTAGGCATTTGATCGTATCAACAGTTGTACACTTTTCGGCCATGTGTTATCTCGATTTCTTAAGAGCTCTAGAGAACAGTCCGAGTTTCCATAGAAAGCGGCCCCACTTTCACTCTTAAATAGGTGAATCTTTCTAGGTATTCTGCAATTTATATACCCAGTTTTACAAGCCACAGATTCATTGAGATTTTACAATCACATTTTTTATTTATTGCAGATCAACACTATACAGTAGATGAATGATTCTTTACAATTACTATCATATAGTGTTTCCAGTCACACATCAATTTTGTTGTTACCCATTGAACATTTTTCTTGGTGCTTCCAATCAAAGGTTGGATGGCCTTTGAGGTGACTCAAACTATGGGCTTTAACCCCATTCCTCTTGCCGTCTCCAACACTAGTCTCCTTGAGAGCCCTTTAGTTAGAGGATCTGCTAGATTGTTCTTTGATCTGACGAAGTCAATTGCAATTACTCCACTGGATCGCAATTGCTTCACCCGATTGTACCTCAGACGTATATGTCTGAATTTTCCATTATAACTTGTCCTTTGAGCCTTTGCTATTGCAGCTTGGCTGTCACAGTATACAGGGATAGCATGAACTGGTTTGCTCCACAGAGGAATATCTGTTACCAGATTCCTAAGCCAGTCTGCTTCCACACTGGTGAGGTCAAGAGCTATAAATTCTGCCTCCATAGTAGATCTAGAAATACAGGTCTGCCTGGTAGAGTTCCACGCAACAGCAGCTCCACCCAATGTGAATACATATCCACTTGTGGCTTTGGTCTCATCTGTATAGGAGATCCAGTTTGCATCAGTATACCCTTCTAATACAGATGGATATCCTCCATAGAATAATCCATGGGATATCGTGCCCTTTATGTATCTCATTACCCGTTCCAAGGCAGTCCAATGTGAACTATTCGGATTGCTAGTATACCGACTAAGCTTTCCTACTGCGTAGGAAATATCAGGTCTGGTACGATTAGCAATATAGTTCAGGCATCCGATTTTCTGAGAATACTTCAACTGAGCCACACTGTCTCCTTTATTCTTCTTCAACCTGATACTTGCATCATATGGAGTACTTACAAGTTTATAATCAAAATAGTTAAATCTTTTTAGAACTTTTTCTATATAGTGAGATTGGGATATGCCAATTCCCTCAGAAGTGCGACTTAGTTTAAGTCCTAAAATTACATCAGCAGGTCCTAAATCTTTCATATCAAAATTTTGAGACAGAAATGATTTGATATCATAAATAATATCCATGTCAGTACCAAAAATAAGAATGTCATCAACATACATGCATAATATTACACAAGAGCTACCAACAGTTTTGTTATATACACATTTATCAGAATCATTAATAGCAAAACCATATGATAGAATTACCTTATCAAATGTATCATGCCATTGCTTTGGCGCTTGTTTCAGTCCATAGAAAGATTTAATTAATTTGCATACCTTGCATTCTTGCCCTGGAACAACAAACCCTTCAGGTTGTTCCATGTAAATCTCTTCCTGTAAATCTTCATTCAGAAATGCAGTTTTTACATCCATTTGATGAATAAACAGATTTTGAACAGATGCAATAGCTATTAACATTCTAATTGTAGCAATTCTTGTAACATGAGAGTAAGTGTCAAAAAAGTCTACCCATTCTCTTTGTTTGAACCCTTTAGCCACTAACCTGGCTTTGAATTTCTCAATAGACCCATCAGGTCTTAACTTCTTTCTGAAGATCTATTTGCAACCTATTGGTTTGCAACCTGCAGGAAGGTTAACCAAATCCCTAAGTTCTATTTGATATAATAGAATCCATTTCACTATTTATGGCCTCTTTCCAAAATAAGGAATCAACTGAGGACATAGCCCCTTGATAAGATATATGATCCTCTTCAACAAGGTAGGTGAAAAAACCTTCACCTAGGTTTGGTTCTCGTCTTGTTCTTTTACTTCTCCTGGGTTCTACTGGAGTAATCTCCTCTGGTTGTGAACTAGAGGTTACAGCAGAGACTTGTGTAGAAATAGACGATCTTGAAATTCTATTTTTCAATGGAAAAATATTTTCAAAAAATGTAGCATCCCTATATTCCATGACTGTGTTAACATCAATACCATTTACTTCACTTACAAGAAATCTATAAGCAGTACTATTTTGGGCATATCCCAAAAATACACAATCTACGGTCTTGGGTCCCAAATTTTTTTCTTGGTAGGAGGGGCAGAAACTTTAGCAAGGCATCCCCACACATTGAAATATTTCAAAGATGGCTTTCTACCTTTCCAAAGTTCATAAGGGGTCTTATCAGTCTTTTTGAAAAGAACTTTAATTAAAATATGACATGCAGAAAGAAGGGCTTCCCCCCCCTCCCAACAAATTATCAGATAAACCAGAGCTACCTAACATAGCATTAATCATATCAAGAAATGTTCTATTTTTTCTTTCTGCTACCCCATTCTGTTGAGGAGCATAAGGAACAGTTACCTCATGTATAATGTCATGCAATTCACAAAAGGAGTCAAACTCGGCAGATGTGTATTCACCCCTACGATTAGACCTAAAAATTTTAATTTTCTTCTCAAGCTGGTTTTCAACTTCAGCTTTAAAAGATACAAACTTACTGAAAGCTTCATCTTTAGTTCTAAGCAAGTAAACATGGCAGTATTTTGAATAATCATCTATAAATGTAATAAAATACCGTTTACCACTACGAGTAAGAATACCGTTCAATTCACAAATATTGTTGTGAATAAGCTCCAATAGCTGAGAACTCCTTTCAACAGAATGAAAAAAAATTCTGGACTGTTTGGCTTGTGTATATATCTCACATTTTTTATTCCTGCTCATGTCAATCTTAGGAATCAATTGCAACTTAGACATTCTCTTTAAAGAATTAAAATTAACATGTCCCAAACGACCATGCCAAACATCACAACTATCAGTATTATAAAAGAGAGCATTTGAATCAGAAGTAGAAATAGATGCACTATTATTTAAACATGAATTTAAAGTACTGCAAGGCATGTCCACAGAAAGTTTAAACAGACCCCCATATACATAGCCTTTCCCAATAAAGTTACCGTTCAGGGAGATTACAACTCGATCAGACTCAAAAACGAGTTTGCAACCATGTTTATTTAGCAAATAACCAGAAATTAAGTTCTTGTTGACGTCTGGTACGTGCTGCATATTATACAAAGGGAGAATCTTGTCCGAAGACAACTTGAGGTTCACTCTTCCCTTTCCATGCACTCTGGCAGCACTCGAGTTTCCCATAGCTACTGATTCGCCTTCCTCAACATGTCGGTAGAAGGAAAAAGAATCAATATTAGGACATACATGGATATTTGTCCCTATATCAACCCACCAGTCAGTAGGTTGATACGAGGAATCAAAAACAGAACATACGGTTACAAACCTCTGGTCATCGATACTGACAGATTCGGTCCCGACTATGATAACATGAGCCTGTGGAACAACATGAGCGTCTACAGGAGTTCGACGATCAGGATTCTGAAATCCCTGACCCTTCTTCCTGTGGCGGCATTGCCTAGCAAAGTGACCAGGCTTACCACAGTTGTAGCATTTTCGCTTAGGTCTATTGTCTTTCCCAATCACAGCTCTTGGCTTAAGAAACTGTTTCTTTGCAGGGTTTCTGTTCTTGGGGTTGTTCCTCTGTTGATAGGATTGGCCCTTAGGCTTTCCCTTGGTTTCAACAATGTGTAACTTTGTCTCGAATTCAGTACTTAGAGGTTCCTTGTCTCTAGTTCTACCTTCTTCCTCAATGCGGAAGGATACGAACAGGTCGTCTAAGGACATGGGTTCCTTATTATGTTTTAGTTTTAAATCAAATTCTTTCTAGGACAGGGAAAGTATATTAATGAAGACATCAATTAGAAACTTATCAGCAAATGACATGTCTTTCTGAGGCATCTCGTGTATGATAGTTTGAAGGGTATTAGTCTGTTCAACAACAGACTTCTCATCTACCATTTTAAACTCTAAAAATCTGTCTACAATGTAAATCTCAGAACCCGCTCCTTTATTGGAGTATTTTTTATCGAGAGCTTCCCAAAGCTCTCTGGACGTAGAGGTAGTGCAGTATATATCATAGAGCGTGACAGAAAGACAACTGAGAATTTTACCGTGACAAATAAAGCTGTCTCATTGTAGGACTCTAATTCATAGGTCCTGGCAAGTTCGTGTAAGTCATCTAGGATTTTCGGTTATTTGAGAACCTTAAACAGTTTCAAGCAAGTCAGCCAGTAGGTTATCCTACACTGTCATCTCTTAAAGTTCATGCCATCAAACTTCTCCGGTTTGGAGGAGTTATGAATGTTGGTGGACAGATCTTCTACGGTGTTGTTCATCATGCAGAGAGAAATTTTCACAAACAGAAAATAGAAAGTAGACAGAAACTACGAAAAACTCTATTCTAAGATTGTTGGAATAGCTCCTAATGAATGCAACTTGGAAGATGTAAAATTAAAGACAGAAAATATGTAGAGGATTCGAGGCACGTTACACGTTGTCCTTAGAATAGAATTTCGTCCCACGAACAGTGGGACGGGTTCCTGGCGATCTATCCCCGAGATACAACGAATCATTCGATCCACTTCACCGTGCACCCGGTGGCGAATCCCACGAAAGATCACAACCTTGTCCGAAGAAGAGAGATTGGACGGAGGAGTTTTGGAGGAATTTAGGTTCTGGTGTTTTTTCTTTTTTTTTCGTCTCTGTGCGATTTTTCTTTCGTCGCGAACAGAGAGCAAGAGAGAGGAGATAAAAAACAGATTTTCTGTTCTCCAGATCTCAGGATCGTGTCCTGGATATATCTCTCACGTAACCTATCCCACTCTTTCCGTAACGGGATTACGTGAGAACGGTTCCGCGGGAAGACCATCAACCCACCAGACCAAACAAACGAAAATAAAAATTAAAAATTAAATAAGTTTAGAAATTACCTTTGTACCCATGTCCGTTCTGCGGCACGCAAGCGTGCAAAGTGCTAAGTGCGCGACTAATAAACGCGTAAAAACGCACATTAAATCGCGCACCCGCTCGCGGGTTGGATGGGATCTAGCCCATCCCCTACAAAGCCCACTTACCTACTAAGAGGGGTAAAGCAATATATGGAAAGGAGAATGACTTCTCCTTTCCCATGTGGGACTAAAAGAAAAGAGTTGCTTTTGTTGAATCACATGGTAAACAAATCTAACAATAATGACATCAAGAAAGCAATAAATTGAAATTTTGGCATGATAATTATTTTGACCAGGAGAGGGTGAGTTGAGATATCATGCAACCAAAATATTCGCAATCTCTAAGTTCCTAGACCTATAAGTCTATAACTAGCATAAGTAGTTTTACAGAATGAATACTTGGAACACTTGTATTCACTTGGATTTTACACAGTTGCATGGGCACAGGACAGGCTTGTAGATAATAAATCCTGAGTCCATTTAATGTTGAGCATCTTAAAAACTCTCAAGTATAAAATCTGGGTTGTCAAGGTAATACATTGGTATACAGTTGAAGAACTGTAACATTCTAAGCTTCTAAGCTTAAGGAAAAGAAATGTCAAGTTGCTGCATCACATGATCAAGCACCATAATTTGCTCTCTGCAATATCCTCAGCATATTAACAATCAAGGTAAAGTTAACCGAAACATATGTGAACAAATGCATCCCGAACAAATTTAACTTGACAGTTCTTACCATGAAGAATGTTGTGAAGGGATCCCATTGTTGCGAACTCGTATGCAAGGGCTTGGAGATTCCATTCCACACAATAGCCAACGAGTTCGACAAAATTTTCATGTTTCAGCCTAGATACCATGGACACCTGTAAATCATTCTATAAGGGAAACAGCGAACAAAAGAAAGTTCACAAGAGATAAAATTTTGCAACAAACATGTGCCAGTAATTCTTCTTCTGAATGCCTATTGGCATCTAACTTTTTAATGACTGCAGCTCTCCCATTTTTTAGGACCGCAGAATACACTCCATATGAATCCCCTCCAATCAAAGTGCTAGCACCAAAGTTTTCTGTAACTTCCCTCAAGTCCTCCATTCTAAAAGAAGAGATTTCGATAGGCTGGTTTACCAAAGGTTTCCCAACCCTCGGTGCAGGATTTCTGGTATGATCATAAGATCCATTATTACCTGTGGGATGATTATAATTCATATTAGTCAACATAAACGAAACATGAGAAACTAAACACACCATTCTATGAATAAGAAAGTGAGCTAGATTGGTCACAATATGTTGTGGTGGTAAAAGCACCATTCTATGAATAAGAAAATAAAAAGGAATTATGAAATAATATGAATATTTAAGCTCTCTCTCTCAAAATAAAAAGAAGAATATTACCCTCACCACAACTCTTCAGTTTTATTGTAGTGTCTTTAAGCATGGTATTATAGCAACCCATGTTCAAATCTCGATTGGCATGCGTTTAAAGCAGGTTTTATAAAAAGGTATACCACTTTGTGATCTAGCTCTAAAGTATAAAATGAGAATTCGACCTGTGGTTCGGGTTGAAATAATATATGTGCCTCAATCCTCACCACTCACTGTGCAAGGCGAGCCCTCCTCTATAATCCCGACGACTCCTAAATGCGGCATTTGTATCGCTTTAACTAGTAAGAAAATCTATACCTATGATCATCTTGAAGTCGTCAGTGGTGCAGCCGTGAGATTGGTGACTCACGTCCAATCTCCCACCTCTATCTTCACTCCTTGGTCACCCCTTACTCAGGCCGAGCCGCTGAGTTAATTGCCTTCATCTTGGTCAACTCTCTAGAACCAGACCTAAGCGTTGGACCACCGTGTCCGAGATGAAGTTGTGTGCAGTCCCGTGTCGACCATCGCCCTCGTATTGTCGTTGACCTTCACATCCACATGAGTTCTCGATTAGGAGCTTTGGCCGCTATAGGCTTTCTCTTCAAGACATTGAGCAAGCGCAATGCTCCCATCTGAGCTCCCATACGTGATTCCTCGTCCTCTCACATTGGATCACGTCCACCTGCTTGCCTTGTTCTTCCAACCTCGTACAAAGTAATTGCCTCCGTAGACGAAGCACTCTATTGTGCACTCCGTCTGGGACTTCGTCTACTGCTTGTCCTTCGACGGGGCCTTCTCTCCATTCTTACTCTTCTTCTCTCCTCCACCATTGGCTTTGGTGGTGGTTTTTGGTTTAGACTTGGACGTATCGCTTCGCCAATACTCCGTAAGCTTCTCGTCTGTTGAAATAGTAGTGTTCAAGTCATGAACATGTTGCCTCTGCAACTCTTGTGGTACACACGGCTGCAACCCATCAAGGAAGAAGAAAAGACAGTCTTATTCGCCCATATTAGTAATGGCAAGCATGAAACGAGTGAACCCCGTAACATAATCCTTGATTGATCCAGTGTGCTTGAGTTGTCGCAAGCTCCTCCTCGCCACGAATTTGACATTATGAGGATAGAACTGGGTCTTGATCTCCTTCTTGAGATCTTTCCAAGTCTCAATCGAGTAAAATTATTTCTATTTTTTCATGCACCTACAACGCCACCACAACATAGTATCATCGATAAAGTAAAAAGACGTAGTGTTTACTTTATCGGCCTCATCCTCTATGCAAAGTACCTTAAGGTATCGTTCAATGTTCCATAGAAAATTCTTCACTTCACCTATCGAGTGTCGTTGAAGAATTTTTAGCTCTGGATACTTCGTCTTTTGTATCGTCTTCCTACTCGAAGTCCTACCATTGGTTATGGCCTTCTTGAGAATCATTGCATTGGTCTTGAGTTCCTCGCACAATTCTGCAATCTCCGCACGAACCGTCTCACGATCCCCGCGGAGTTCCTCAATTCCCGCACGAACCACCTTGCCTTACTCCTCGAACTCGACCTAATACTCGCGAAGTTGTTCTTGGAATAGAGTCATGTCATTGGCAACATCACTTTCCAATCCATAAGAGAACTCATAAGACGCTTGATTTTGCATCACTTGCAACTCCACGTCCGTCACGCCCTTCATCAAGAGATCCATGTGGGACACCAACTCGCTAATGGCACGCTCCAATGTCGGCTCCCTCTTAGTGTTATTGGATTTCTCCTTGGGCGGGCCGAGACGCTCCTCGATGATGATGTCGGATATCGACATGACGACGATCGACCCTTGATCTGATATTACCTATCACGGATTTAGTATTTTTGCCTACACTTCGCTCCATGTGGGACAATTTTCTCCTCAAAGTCTCGTGCAAGTCTTTCCTGAACAAACTTAGATAACGAGCTAAGACAAGAAGAGAATAGTGAAGCAAGAGTGGAACTTGAAAGACTTCACTATATTGAAAGGCAAATTCTAAAGGCACTCCCACACTTACTTAGGACAACCCATTACTTTAGGACAGTCCAAATTTTTGTAACTTTTACTTAGGACAGCCCAAAATTTACTCAGGACAGCCCAACCCCCCCAAACCTTCCCAAAACCCTTCATTCTAAATTTCTACTCTCTCTTCAAATTTCCAAACCCCAACCCTAACCCCAACCCCAACCCCAACCCCAACCCCAACCCCAACCCCAACTGCCGGAGGAGGAGGAGGAGGAGGCGACGGCGGAAAGCAGGGGAGGAGGCGGAGGCGCGCGCGGGGGTGGTTGTTGTTGCTGCTGCTGCCGTCGTCGCTGGCCCGCGTCCGCACCTCCGCTTCGCGCTTGCCTCCGCCGCGCTCATCCCCCCGCACGCATGCGCCTCCACCGAGAGTGGCCCTCGCTCGCCCATGTGCCTACGCCTCGCCACCCCCCCCCCCCCCCCCGCACGAGCCTCCGCCCCTCGCCTACCCCGCTCGTCACCGCCCTGCGCCGTCGCCTCGCGCTGTTGTTGTTGCTGCTTCTTCTTCTACGCCTCCTTCTACGACCTAATTACTTAGGACTGTAAACAAATTGACAGTCCTTCCAACAGGAATGACCGTCAATTTTTTTACGGTCCTAATTATTTAGGACTGTAAACAAAATTGACAGTTCCCAATTTTTTTTACAGTCCTAATTATTTAGGACTATCACAATATTACATTGTGACAGTCCTGGAAAAAAAATTTGGGCTAAAGAATAGAAGTCATTGACTTTTATACGAGGATTTGGGCTGCCCTCAAGCAAAGAAATTGGATGGCAAACTTGTAAATAAACTGAAAAAAAATTGGACTGTCCTAAGCAATTTATGTAGTGCCTATAGAATTTTCCTATTGAAAGAAGCTTATAAGATTTGGTGGTGAGGAGCAAATGAGACTCTCCCCCTATTTATAGGCTCAAAGGGCCTTATAGGAACTTACAGAAAGTTTCTAGGTCTTTAAGATGTTAACATGATGAGAAAATTCTAAAACTTAAAGAAATTTAGGAAAGCCTCATTCTATGATCCCGAATGGAGGGGTCGGAGGGCGTAATGAAACCGCAGAATTTTACCTTGGCAGCGGGTTCCCCTGCACTAATACTGGAGGGGCAACATCAGCCGTACTCGTGCCCTGCAAGGGCAGACGCAGCTGTCTGCAGCTCCGTCAACAGTGGGAGGGGCTTAGGGAAGGAGAAGATTAAAAAAAATAAATGAGCACTCCTCTTCTATATGCATTCTGATACCTTTTCGGTACAATTACCAGTTAATATACCTAAAAAGGTGTGGGAAGCCCAATGGTTGTGGAATATGACACGATCCAGACACAACGACATGAACAGGAACACGACATTAGTTTTTGGCGTGTGTATTTTGAAGTGACTGTATCAGACTCAATTAACCTCAAAAGACAGTAGCAAGCTATACCTCGTTCATCCTCGTCGAAATAATCCTCCGGAGATACAAAAGAGTCTCCAGCGTCGCCTATTATAAGTAATCAAATCAACGACAATAACATGAAGAAATTAATAAGTAATATTACAAATTAACAAGTAGAAAGAAGAAAGGATCAACATAAGACTCTTCTAGAAATATAAAGGTACTTGAGAAGGAGGGGAGACGCGAGGAGAAAGCAGAGGAAGAGGACACGGAGCTGGGGCTGCGAGGCCGGCGAGGAGAAGGGTGCCAGTCGAATTTAGGCTTCCGCTCATAGTTTTTCTGTGACCACATCACCACTACAGAAAGGATACCTTCCAAAGTCTTCTCACCTGTTTCTTGAATTTTTAGGACTGACAGTCCTAAAAAATTAACATATATGTCAAATTTTAACAGTCCTTCCATTTTTTCTTCTTTTTTGGTTTCATGTGTGCTGTTATTTTTCTTTGTCATTGTGCTATTATTCATGTCATCTGACCAATGTCTATGTGACTATACAGTATTCAGTTAGTAAAAGGATCAGATATGGTTTGTTGAAATTAACTTATTTGTTAATGGTTTTATGTTGTATTTAAATGTATTTGACTGGCTGTCTAAAAATTAGGACTGTCAAAATTTTGAGAGTCATTCCAATTAGAAGGACTGTCAAAATTTTGACAGACCTCCACGACGCTGGAGTGGAGGACCTGGTGGTAGCGGCGGAGGAAGGAGGGGAGGGAGGATCGACAGACGTTGATGGTGCCGAGATAGTCGAGCACCGAAAGGGGGTACGAGACGGAGGAGCGGGAGGGGAAGGAGGCGGCGGGAGGCGGGGGAGGAGGCGGCGACGGGAGGTGGCGGTGGAGGACGGGGGAAGAGGCGGGGGATGAGGACTCCAACAAGAAAGGGAGGAGGGGGGAGGACTCCGGTGGAGGTTAGGAGGGTTTGGGAGGAGAGAGTAATATTTGGGCTAGTATGAGTAAACTTCATTCATTAATGGGCTAGCCCCAATCCTGGGCTAGCCCCAAGTGTATTTATTAGTGCCCTTATCACAAGCCTTCCTTTCCTTGTTTGTTTTCTAGGGATGAGACAGTGCATCTGGCATTAAATTTTTGTCACGACCCGCACCCGGTTTAGGGGCACGAGAGCGTGGGTACGTCCAGCCTACGCCGCAGCATCGGCGGTAGAACGCTGTCTAGGTCGAGTACTATCTAAACAATCTCACGCTAGTATCCAACTCCATAAGGAGACTCGGATAATACTATAAAATATTTTCCAACATACTCAATCACAACTACGGCACGATAGGAATTTGAAGAAACAAAAGAGTACAACACAAGACTAATGATAAAACAATCATACCTGTAATCAGTAACAACCAATCTCCAAGTGTCAGAACAAGTCCACTAAGGTCACAGTCTGGAAAAATATTATCCAGTCAGGAAGGAGCAAAGTACATCTCTAAATAGCAGTTCTATATAAATGACATAAACTATGTAGCAGTTCTAGATGGAAACATACCAGATGCATGTATAAGTACGAGAAATGTACAATGAGAGAAGTACTGGAAATACTGTAAGTAAATGCAGGAAAAGAAACAATATGTCCATGAGCAAGAATTCTACGACTAAGTGTGTGAGTACTAGCTTTAACATGTGATCGGCTTGGGAACTTGATCAGGCTGGTTACATGTGATTAGCTATGATTCATGGAAGGTCAGGCTAACCGTTGGTTAGCTATGATGCATGGAGATGGTCAGGCCACACCCGACGTGAGATGTGGGGTGAGCTATGATGCATGAAAAGTTGGGTATGATCACATATCTACACTAAAATACTCCCCAAACCCCCGACTGGTATAGTAGATCCAATCATGGTACGCTATGGCACAGGATTCCCTGGGAAGGTAGCAAATCTCCCCGGGAATCAGTGTCTGTACATGCACAAGATAACAAGGAAAACAAGTCTTGTACAAGCTACACCATGAATAAGGAATAACATCTCATGACGAGATCCGTGTATACCAATCCGTGTAACCAACGTGTCAAGAACATGGATATTTACACTAGATACAGTGAACATAGGAGATATCATAAATTAGAAACTAATCAGAGAATGTACTCGCCTTGGGTCCTTAGCTGGTAAAACCAATGTCATGTTCCAGAGTATCCCCTGGGTAAACCAACAGTCCTATAAACATAACACAAGCAAACCACATTTGCATCAGATGCTACACTAACACAGTCAAAAATACTGGTCTCAGGGCCATGTCAGGCAGGGCACTAGTCAACTAGGGTCATCTAGTAGGGGCACGTATATAATATACATTTACACTCAAAGTATACCAATACAACGTATATAATATATATACAAGTGTCTCTTAGTTATTGTACAAAATACGTATTTGTGTATATACACTAATAGTTGTATATAATATATATTTATACCAAAATACATATTTGAATATATATATATCAATCAAAATATATTTTTTATATATGTATATTAGCAAATCAAAGAATGTACATAATGCCACACTTCTTAAGGTGATCCCAAATGAAGTAGCAGTTAGTTCCAATGGGTCCGGAGCAGTCCAATTAGCTATAAACTACATAAAGAAGTCCAAGATCGGAGCTCGGCACGAAAATCGAGATAAGGATACCGAGTCCTTAATACATAGAGAAATTTACTGGGGTTTAGCTAAGGTTAAGATTTACAAGTTAGCTAATAAGAGAAAGGGTCGATTGTTCGTAATCAAGGTAACTTCTTAATTTATGAAAAATCATTTGGAAATCATTTTGAACAATAATTGTTAAAACTTCCCTTTTGAACAAAATTAGAATTTAAATGTTTATTTATAAAAAATCTAGAATTTACGTAAAAGCCAATATATTTTCATTTATGGTAAAATCGGTCACCGATCTTAATAACTAATTTTGAACTCATTTTATTATTGGAACTATATTTTTAATAATAATATAATACCCAAGATTTATTATATTTAACATAATCAAAAATCTTTTTATTATAACTAAATAAACTAATTACATAAAATTAGCTAATTACATATGCTAAAGCAATTACATTTATTTACTACATCAATTACAAATTAACTGAACTAATTATAAGAAAATACCAAACTAATTAATTAATGTTTACTAACTGGTTAGTAAATAAATTCCTGATTAATAACTAGTTACTGTTTATTAATAATTACTAATCTAATCATTAACTAAACTAATTAATTAATTTAACTAAACTAATTACAGATTTTACTTAAACTAATTACATACTCATTAAACTATTTATTATCACTTAAACTAACTAAGTATACATTAATTCCCTCTAATCCTACTCATTACACAGAAGAAACGAAAAGGGGAAAGAGGGAAAGGAGAGAGGCTCACCGGACTTCACTCCGGCGTCGGCTTCGGTGGTCAGCGGTGGGACTCGGCGGCAGCGTCGGTTTCGAGGCGGCGGCAGCGGTCTCGACGACGGGTCGTCGGCTGGCTCGAGGAGGGCGCGACGCGGTGGCGGCTTCGAGGCTCGACGACGGGTCGTCGGATCTGTTCGGCGGCGGAAGGAGATCTTGGCCGCCGGCGGTGGCTGGATCTGCAGCGGCGGTCGACTCGGCTCGAGACGTCGTTCTCCTCGGCGGCGGTGCTCGAGTCTAGGGTTAGGGTCAGGTTCTGGATGTGTCGAGGTCTGGGTACGTGTCCGGGATGGACACGAGGGTTTGTTGACTGTGGGGTGTTTGCTGTGGTGTGGGGGTTGTGTCCGGGTGTGTCGGACACGGAATCTGCTTGTAATATTGTAACCGAACCCAGAAAATGAATGGAGATTGTGGGACACCCGGGGTCGGACCCGAGGCCATCACGGCTGACACGATGATGCTGGACACACGGACACGAGCACACAAAATGGTGGTGGCTTCGGCTTTGGGAATTGTGGGGGCTAGCCAATACATTGAAAATT
>JAYESA010002304.1:0-26102 GCA_036927795.1 Iris macrosiphon
ATCCACAAGAAAATGTCAGAAAAGCAAGTGCTGAATATATATAACTGAGTCTGATACAGTACACAACTGGTGAGAATACAAGCCTACTATAAAAACTGATAATAGCGCAGGAAAATCAGATAGACTAAGCAGTGTCTATCTGAGAAAAACATCTCCATCTCCAGGTGGCAGGCCTCTAGGGTCACGCATACTCTGAGGGTGTCTCCTCGAGCTCCTCCTCGGTAGCACATCTGGCCTCCTGATCAGGGCCGTACACAGTGGGGTAGAAAGCCTCGTCTAGATCTGGCAGGGAACCAGGTCCTCAGTGGGACGTAACAAGATACAGGAAAATGACATGCCATGTAATATAAAGACTGAATAAATAAATAGTAAATACAGGGTGCTAACCATTCTAAGTGAAATGCAAGTAAAGACCTTGTAGTACGCATGGGAATGTGTGGCTAGACATACGCTGACGTAATTCACCAATCGTGGTGACTGGCTAGTATATGTGTCGTATGCCCCCGGACTCACGGGTAGCTCTGCAATCGACCATCTCTGGTACGAAGGTATAAAACATTATTGGAGGGGGTGTCCCATACGTCTACTAGTTATCTTTCCCATCCCAATGAAACTAAATGTCAAGTTATACTTTCCTGAATTATCCTAATCCGTGATGCGGGACCCACGTACTGGTAGCTAATCAAATACGCAGCTCACATCCATATATGTAATGCAACCATGTTGCGTGTTCCCGTGATAGGGTCTAGGAGAATATCAGGATACTCTCATAGTGTTGGTGAGTCTGTAAGACTAAATTATTTACACTACTTGTCAACGTATCAGTTGACTGTACCAGAGGCAGTCTCAGGTACTCATGGTATATGAAATTCAGAAACAAAACAGATAACAATAATTTGAAGTTAAGCAATAACTTGGCAAGGTATACTTGCCTACTCCCTGATAGTGTTGATAACCTGATCTCACAGTCAGGGTTGAGGTTGCTGGTGACAGGGGGTCACTGGCTGTGCTGAAGGTGGTTTCTGTTAAAACAGACAGGGTTCGTGAATATCATGGTTTGTAATATAAAGTATATATATATATATACTTATATACACATATATAGTATGTATATATATATAGATATATATATCATATATATAGCAGTATATATAGTATATAAAGAACAGAAAAATGAAGGTAAATAGTAGCAGGGTATATCCACTGATATATATATATAATAATATAATATAATATTATCAGGGTGTATCCTCTGATTTATAATAATATAATAATCAGGGTATATCCACTGATATATATAATATAATACTCAGGGTATTTCCACTGATATATATAATCATAAATAATATTCAGGGTATATCCAATGATGTATAATATAAGTAAATTGAGATGACAGTACAGAATTTAAATACATATATATATAGGTACTATGTATAGTATATATAGATAATATATATAATAACATGAATTGACAGGGCAAGAATTGTAAATGTATATATATATGTAGGCTGTAATATCCAGCTCAGTAATATTTAATATTATGTAGTAAATTGAAATGACATTGCAAGAATTTTAAAATATATATAATAACATATAAGCTGTATTATCCAGCTGGATATTAATATATATACATATAGATAATATATATATATATAGATATATATATATAATTGGTGCAGGAAATTAATTAAGTGCAGATAATAAATAAACTAAAAATGCATAGTATTATATAATATATAACATGTTATATATAAATATACATCTTATATGAATATATAAATAAAACAGAATTAAATACCTATATACATATTAGTACATAATATATTATATAGTATAAATATACATATACATATACATATATACATATATAAATATATATGTATAGAATAATAGATATATATACATATATTTAGTAAATATATATAATAATAGTATATACAGTGTAATATACTGTATAATAACAGTATATAATACATATATATTATAGTATAATATATATATATAGATATACATATAAATACATATTTATATACATATATATATACATATATGTACATATACATATACATATAGGATTATATAGATAAATATATATACAATAGGTATTAGGAGTATACCTACTGACAGGTGGGCCCTAGGGGTCGTCGACGGCGGGAGGACGGCGGCGGAGCTGGCCGGAGGCGGCCGGAGGAGCGGGAACAGCAGCAGTAGCTGCTAGCAGCAGCAGCAGCAGCAGCTGAGTGCGGGGGCTGCCGGCGGCGGAGGAGCGGCGGAGGTGGCCGGGCAGGCGGCGGGTTCGACAGAGGGGAGGGTGGCGGTCAGTTTGGTGGTGGTGGCGGAGGTCTACGACGGCGGTGGCGGTGGCTGGAGGCGGTCGGGATGGTGGTGGTGGTGCAGTTGGGAAGAGGGGTCGGGGTTCTGTGGAGGTCAGGGCGGTGGCTGGAGGCGTCGTGGGGTGGTGGTGGTGGGTTGGTTCGACGGAGGGGACGACGGCGAGGCATTTGGGGGTGGTGGCGGTGGTCGGCGACGGTCGGAGGCGGCGCTGGGGGTGGATGGGAGTGGTGGTGGTGCTGTGGAGGTGAAGTCGGGATGGGTCTGCAGTGGCTGGCCACGGCGGAGCAGGGTGCCGGCGACGGTGGGGCTTTGCCGGAGGGGAGAGGGGGTCAAGGCGAAGGGGTCTGTGGTGGTCCGGCGGGCGGAGGGTGGCCGTGGGAGGAGTGGTGTGAGTTGCAAGGGAAGGGGTACTCGGGTTTATATAGGTTTAGGGCCAATGGCATTTCTGTAATTATGGGGAAGTTCAGGGTTATTTAGGTAATTCTGATTTTTGGGATATTTCTCCTGGATTTTTCTGGGTGTTTTGGGTGGGTCCCACACACCTTTGGTCTAGCCAATAGAATTATGCCACCTTGCATGCAACTTTGCATAAAAACCCCTAACTTTTCATAAATTGCATAAAAGCCTAAAATTTGGTATTTTGCGTAATTTCGCAATTTACCTGATTTTAAATACTGTTTCCCCGAATTACTGAATTGTACAGAAATGGGGGAAATAGCTGGGGAAAATGTTTTGGACAGTGTGGGGTGAGTCTGGGCAGAGGCAGGGTCTGATTCTGCAGGTGATACGGGTCATCGTATTTATTATTTAATAAATACTGCGCACGGTGTTCACTAATTATTTAGAGGCTATTAGGGTCATAATTTTTCTACGGTGTCAATACGATAATTGTAATACAATTATAGTAGAATATTATCGTATTTTTGGTTGGGCAAAACAGGTGTCTACTGGTCCTCAAATCTCTAGGGTACAGAGATGGGTAAAGAGCAGAAATTTAAATAGGAAATAAATACATACGTTTGTAACGATATTTGTGCGACTAAAACGAAGCACCAAACAAGGTTTCTGGAATTTGCACAAAATACAGAAAAAGTAGTCTAACAAGTCTAGAGCAGGAATGTGAAATTTGTTTAGGTTTAACAGCTAGTGAAATGTCCTAATTAATTATGTAGTGAACATGTGCACAATCAATTGAATAAAATTTTAAAAAGTTGCAATAATTCTAATTAGTCAAAACTAATCCTAAATTACTGAAATCTGGTCGAGGGAGTTTACACTAACACATAGGAAAAATCATTTCCCTAGGCATTAAAAGTTATGCAATCTCCCGTATGAAGGAGATCTAGAAGACTACAGTTTAGAAAAACTAGGTTATCACTTAAGAACATACTAGATTATCAATTATTAGCAAGTTTAAAATTACTAGGTCAAGGCTAAGGTCACGAACCAACATGCACGAACTACAGCAAATCTAGAAACGAATAACTATAAAAACTTACGCGCATTAGCTACTCCATGAGTCTACGCGTTCTCCAAGGTCATCGCCAGGGCTTGTCCGCGTCCTTGCAGTCGATTCCTCTGCTGCTGCTGAGCCTGCTGGAAGAGTAGTGCCTGGGGTATCAAAGGTGACCTTGGTTGATACCCTCCTGGAGCTGGTGGTAGGACTCCTTCAACTCCCGTTTGCGGTGCTCCCAATGCTGGATAGACTGGCCTCGGTACTGGTACCGCTTGTTGGTTAACCATTGGTGCTCCTTCTCGACGCTCAGGGCATTCCTTCAATAAATGCTGACTGGATCCGTAAGCTAAACATAATCTCATTTTTCGTCTGCACTTGTTCTCTATATGGCCTCACCTGTGACAATATGGACAGACAGGTATTGCCTGTGGAGATGCTTCTGGTGGCTGGTGCATGTGAGGTCTTTTTGCAACTTCTTCCTGTGGTGCTCCGGCTGGTGCTGATGTGGATGGCCGCTTCTGACTGGTCTCTCTCCTGATGATGCGCTCCATGCGTCGTGCTGCAGCAAGGACGTCCGGGTAAGATGTAGGTGCAACAGATCCAATTAGTTTCTGTAGCTCGAAGTTTAATCCGTCGAAGAACTTCTCAGCCTTCTCTTCTTCTGTCTGAATCAAGGTTGGGGCGAAGCGACTCAGACGAATGAACTCCGCGTTGTATTCTTCCACCGTCAGATTGTCTTGAGTGAGGCGATTGAACTTGTCCCGAAGTTCTGACCGAGCGATGGCTGGAATGTACATCTCCTGAAAGAGTCTCGAAAACTCTTCCCAAGTGACTCGGTCTGGTCCGAGCCGTGTCTCCTCAGATAGCCACCAGTGATGTGCATTGTCCGTCAATTGCATTCTGACTGCAGTCATCCAACGTTCCCTTGGAAGCTCAGCTACTTCTAATTGATGTTGTGTGTTGGTGAGCCACTCATGAACTTCTGTGGGCTCTTCTTTTCCTGAGAAGGTACGAGGCTTCATCTGGCGAAAATCGGCGATAGAGCCCGTCGTTGGCCGTCGTGCTGGTAAATCTGCCTGCTCCAGTGCGATTACTAGGCTGCTCCTCAAGTTCTCTGCCTCATGACGCAGAGCCTCTTGTTGAATTTGTTGTTGAGCTTGCATCATTGCATAGATCATTTGAAATATCTGTTGTCCGTCCATGGCCTGCCCTTGTGGAATTGCGGGCATTGGTGGAGTAAATTGCGTCGTTGGTGGAATTTTATCGTGCTGGACTCTCGAGGCATGTTGTTGATCTGATTGACCTCCATCCACTAGTGCGACTTCATCTTCGTTGGTTACCACAGCATCTCGTGGTGATATTGCAGGAGTCTCGTCGTTTGCTCGAGGATCCATTACTCTGCATCCAAAATAAACTATAAGAGGCGCACAGGAATCAAGGCAGGATGCAAGTCAAGAAATTGATTCGAATCTGATATAGATATCAAGAACGATTCAAGCAAGTGGATGAGATCCTAAAAACTTATCCTATTCTTATTGCAGGCCTGTTCAGTCCCTAAGTTAAAACCGAACAATTTAGTCGTAGACCTGTATGGGCCACCACAAAAACCATGTCATGCCCCAGTCCCAAAATATCGAGGGACTAGACACGTGGCATTGGCCAGCAGTACACACTAATGGACAACCCAATTTAATGGATCCATCGGAGCGTACTTAAGCTGTAATATTATAATAAGGTTTAGATATACTAATCTCATCCACAGAATGAATATCAGAATCAACAAAGTGAAATATAATCATCATCAAGTCACAAGTAAATAAATCGGGGAACAACCCGATAACAAGTCTGTTACAATGGTTCATTTAAACAATAATTTAAAGGAGTTTATTTGCCAATAAAACTGAGCATGGATGAAGATATTCAGGAGAAATCTTCTGCAATCACCTCGTCCTCGGTTCCTGGTTCTGCTCCTGCTAATGCTCCTGTCTTGTGTACCTCGGGATCGATCTCGTCTGTTAATCCTGGGGACATAATCCGGATCCAGGTCCTCAGGGGGCATAGCAAGATACAAAATAAATCATGCCAAAATAAATGCAGTACAGCAATAAATGAAATAATAGGGTAAACTATATAACCAGCTAAGTGAAATGCAAGATAAGAGCATCACTATAACTCAGGCTGAAACTACTACAAGCTCTGTGTCGGGGAGCCGGTAGCAGTGATATCATGTGGTTTGTCTAGATCAAAGGGAGACTACGACACCGTCTTAATATAATCAACCTGTAGCCTGTGTGTCTCTCCCCACCCAATGTAATCACACGTCTCATGTCCATGACACGCAGGATCAAAACTAATGCAACAAGTCTGAATAAAATCTAAGCATATAAAGATGTATATGTCATAAACCTGTATCCTATACAGAATCACCTTGAATATTTCAGGAAGATTCTGTCTCATGATTCGTGTCAGGTGTCCTGGGTATAATGTACTTGATATGGCAAGTACGAGAATGTAAATGGTCACGATATCCATCTCTAGGTGACCTTACACAACTCCGCGTACGGTGTTGGCACCCGACTTTTAATCAGACGCTAAGTAAGTCACACGGTCCTAGGTTTAAGCATGTACAAAAAATATATATGTCAAGGAAATAAGTAACAAAAACTGCAGGATTTGGCAAGTTACACTTGCCTGGGGTTCTGGCTCCAACTGTAGCTCTGACTTCAGTGGAAATTGCAGGAACTACTCCGGTTGCTGAAATAAACATCACCATCAGATCCAGAAAATATCAAATAGCTAGAAACGCCTGTCCTTGAGTCCAATTTGAACACAGAGACAAAAATGACAATTTTTGGTCAAAGCGGGGTCCACATGTGGCCCGCTTCGCACCGAAAAACGTGTCAGGAACAAAGGTCTCCAAATCTTCCTAACTTAGTGTCAACAAATCAGGAACGATAATACGAACCCAACGGAACTTCCAGAATTGGATTCCGATGAGCCGATCACAAAATTGCCCGTCAAGTGGAGCCGTGGGGCCCACGATACGCGATTTTGTCAACGTTCTCAGAATCGAACCAAACTTGGGTCACAGGACCAACGTATTGCTACGAGTCCGATGGCGCAAGTTTCATTTCGATCCGACGTGTGTACACTAAGTTACAGCGAGATCCAGAATGGACGGATATGGGGCGTTGTCGGCGGATACGCGTTGATTCCGGTGGGCACGCACATCCAAATCAACTTCTGCGAAATCCCGCACGTCCGTATCAACGGCGCGCACGTTTTGGTGAAGACTGCACGCGACCAAGTCATCCCGTTTGGTGGGGCGTAGGAGGAGAAAGTCGAGGCGGGGGCGGATTTTATAGGAGAGAGGGAGGAGGTCGGCGGCCGTTGCGGGAGGCGGAGCGGCTGGGGGAGCGGGGCAGCCGGCGGCGGCCGTTGCGGGTAGCTGGAGCGGTCGGGGAGGCGATGGGTCGGGGAAGAGAGATGGGTTCGGCCTGGTCGGGTCGGGTCGGTGACGGATCGGGTCGGGCGGTGGATCCGGCCCGATCCAATAAGCAATGAATGCGGGTCGGGTCGGGTTTCGGGTCGCGGGTTAGACCCGAATCCGACCCGCTAAGGTTTGGTTTAGATAAACCGGTCTAGGTTGGTTCGGGTTGGTTTGGTTCAATTGAACCGGGTTTAATTAAGGTTTATTTTGGTTTAATTATTAATTAGTTTTTAGGGCTTTAAAAATGTTTTCGGGGTCCAATAAATTCCCGAAAAATTACCCTATGTCTAATTTCTTATTTTACACCAGAAAATATTATTTTCATAATATTTTAATATTAATTAACAAAATTTAAAAATACTTTAATAATAAATACCTTAGTTTTAATTACAGAAAAATCCCAGAAAATTACAGAAAATTGTGAAAAATTCCAAATTAAAAATTCTTGAAAATCAGGGGGATTACACCTCAGCACACAACTTTTAATTCTTCTTGATGGGAGTAGAAGCAACCCTGCAACCCAGCATTCATGTGTCCAAAAGAAGGTTCAGAGCGTACTTTTGCTGAGAAAGTATCATACCCTTTCATGACCTTACAATTTCAATTCCGAGAAAGTACTTCAACTGCCCCAGATCCTTAACATCAAATTCCTCTCCAAGCATTTTCTTCAGCCGTAGGATCTCCTCAGTATCGTCTTCAGTAATTATAATATCATCAACATAGACTGCAAGAACAGTGATACGAGTCTTGGAGTGCTTGTAAAACATAGTATGATCTCCATTGCACTCAATCCTAGGTGATTGAGTGCCATGCAGGAGGAACTTCAAGCCTTGAAGAAGAACGACACATGGGAGATGGTACCAATGCCAGCTGAAAAGTGTATTATTGGATGTAAATGAGTTTATACTGTTAAACAGACTCCAGAGGACAAGATTGACAGGTACAAGGCCAGATTGGTTGCTAAAGGCTATAGCCAAACTTATGGTATCGACTATGACGAGTCCTTTGCTCCAGTCGCAAAGATGAGCATTGTGCGAGTGTTGGTGTCATGTGCTGCCAACTTCAATTGGCAACTACATCAACTAGATGTCAAGTACATATTTTTGCATGGGGATCTCCAAGAGGAGGTGTATATGGAGATTCCACCAGGATTTGGTAATTCACAAGCAACGAAAAATGTATGCAAATTAAAGAAGTCTTTGTATGGGCTAAAGCAGTATCCGAGAGCAACGAAAAATGTATGCAAATTAAAGAAGTCTTTGCAAATTAAAGAAGTCTTTGTATGGAGTCCCAAGCCTCTTCCCGTGGCCTTCTCCTGAAAAGAACACATATTCCGATCAAAAAGAATAGTACAATTCAATTGATCAATGAAAGAGCTAACAGAAAGTAAGTTGACCGAAAACGAAGAAACATGCAATACAGATAACATGGTAAAAGATGAAGTACAATGGACCAAGCCAGTACCCCTGATGGGTTGGGATGTCCCATCAACAGTCTGAACTGTCTCGGGATGCATATGCTTGCTCGGATAATATAATAAAAACTCACTAGATGCACATGTGATATGCCTAGATGCACATGAGTCTATGATCCAACCAGTATGAGATTTAGTGGATGCAAGTGCCTGAACCGGAATACATTTGCTAATATGAGCATCGTATCCAGTAAAGTTACCAAGGTAGGTAGTGTTATCTAGATCCTGAGTGGCCAGTCCCTTGCACTTAGAACTCTCAATCTGAAGCTTGAACTGACGTAGTTCCTCCAGCTCTATCATCTTAGCTCCAGTCATTTCGGTAGTGGTCTCCTCCGTCACAGCTAGGTGAGCAACTCCCCGGCCTCCGCGTCCCCTGCCTCCTTGACCTGTACGTCCACCTCTCTGTCCTCTGCCTCCTCGGCTACGACCATAATTGTGGGATTGAGGGAAGTTGTAGCTGAGGTGCCCTTTCTTTCCGCAATTGTAGCACTCCATGTCATCGCTGCTGGGAGCACTAGAAACCACCAATGCAGAATGGACAGCTGGTGAGGTTTCGCTTTTCATCACCTTCTGTCGGATCTTCTCTTGCTCCATCGATGCAACAGCCTTATCCAGGGACGGGATAAGTGGCAGATGACACATTGCTGCACTCCTAGCCTCAAACTGCAGGTTCAGAACCTTGAGAAAATAAGCCACACGCCTACGCTCAAGGTACTGTTTTTCAAGGAGAACATCTGTCGGATTTTGCAATGATAGTGAATCATAGTAGTCCAAGTCCGCCCATAAGCAACGTAGCTCCGCTGCATACTGGAGTACCGTATTCTCCCCCTGTGTGGTAGCATCAATCTTCTTATCAACTTCCATCATCATCATGACACTTCCAACTCCAGAGTATATCCCAGCCAATGTCGTCCAGACATCAGCTGCACTGCAGATCGACTCCATCACCCCAGCTATAGATGGAGACACAGAAGTCAGCAGCCAAGAAACCACCAGAGAATTAAGTTGACTCCATGTGCTCCACTCAGCACTCGTCTTATTATTTGGCTCAGTGCACTCTCCCTTCACATATTTTTTAAGTCCCTTGGTCCGAAGGTTCAACATCGTCCTCTTTGACCAACTGTGGTAGTTTCTCGTCCACTCAAGTTTGATGTCATTGGACATCAACTTTATCTTCTTTATCACCTGTGACGGTTCTGGTGCGGGCACGACTGCCCTACTGGATGAGGTCTCCTCTAATTTGGCCTGAAATACCCTGGCCACCCCCTCCAGTATCTCTTTCAACTCCTGACTAGTCACATGTTTTCCCATCTCTATAGTTGCACACATGGATGAGGTCAAACACAACTCAAACACGTTTCGTACATCAACATGCGATCACGACTTTCTCCATCTATCTGTACACCCCCAAACTCATGCGGCATGAGAAATGCACGATGGATGGAACTTGTCGGAACAAGGACTAGAAATAGAGATTTGTGCAAAACTTTTCAGGAAGTATGCTCTCTAATCTCATAACCCACGTTGACATCAAAATCAGAGGATCACACAAGCCTCTCTGATTATCCACGATCCAATGACGGGTTTGAAGACACCCGCAGGCAACTTTTGTGTGATCCTCTAATTCCGATCTCAATGTGGGTCCTGATTTCGATCTCAACGTGGCTCAGTGCACTCAACAATCTCCTACGTACTTCGACTCCCTCAACCATGCTGGCGTATGGTTCTATCTCCGTCGACGTCCTCCTTTCCCTCCTCCCAGAATCGACCTCGACTCCCCCTTCTCGATCACGCCGACGACCTCCCACCCCTTCATACTGCGCCCACTCCCACATCCACTCAATGTCATCGCCTCCCCAATCCGCTGCCCGCATCCCCGCATTATCGGTCGAACCTTCCACTGACACTCGATGTCAGTGGCCCTGCGACTGTTGTCACTCATGGCGGGCCCTGACCAAGGACAGAGTCATGACCCAAAATTTCATGAACGTCGACCCTGACTCGCTGTTGCATTTTGTGGCAAAAACATGCAGTAACAACATCTACTGGACAACAAAGTGGCAGGGGGGGAACTGCATCTTGCGAGATGGGATGTCAAGGAGTCGGTGGCGGCTGTGGGGGATGGGAGATGAGCTGGGTTATCGTTATGTTTTGGATATAATTTTTTTGCAAAAAAAAAAAAACTTGTTCCTTTTAAAAGTAGTAATTATGAAAATAGTTTTTAAGAGGGATATTTTGGTGTTCGTATTTTCTTTAGGGACAACTTGACAAAGAATGATAGCTGAAGGTAGTTAAGTGAAAAAATAAAGTTTGGGAGCATTTAGTTCATAAAAAAAAACGAGATATTAAAGTGAAAATAAGCCTAATTAGGATTATCTTTATTAACCTGAATGATACCAGCCAAGTAGCCAACTCAAAATCGATGTAGCTTAAAACGATATTTAATGTGTTGAAAGTCTTGTCTGCAGCTAAAAATATATGAACAAACAATTGATTTTGCAGTTAGAAGAAGACATTGAGAAGGAGAAGAGGGAAGCAGAAGAGAGGAGCCCAACTAGCAGCGCAGCGAGAAGAAGCAACATAGGAAAGGACTGAAGAGCCTGGCCAAGTCGTGCGTCAAGATCAAAACAAAGGAGTAGTCGATTGGTCATACCCATGGCCGACAAAAGATCTTCCAGCTTTAAGTGTTAGTTTTTTTGTATTCAGATGGTGAATGGAACTAAATTCTCCTTTCGATCTTTTAGGAGTGTAGGCGTGCACAGAAAAGTTTTGCCATAAGAACTCATCTATATACGTTTTGAGTAGTTTTCCGAGCAACTTGGATTGGATGCATAATAATGTTAACTAGTACATTTTAAAGAGTTCCAATTCAAAATGCGACGGGATGTTTGGATGATGTTGTCCAATTACTAATTTCCCATCGAATGAAGAAGAAATGAATCCTACCGAGCGAGGTTACATATATATTATTAATTAGCAAAGCGGAGTCGAGTAGACATGCTGCGCATTGCTATCGAACAAGCCCCAGTTCTGCTCCACTCCGGCGGGCTTTTGGTTCTCGTTGAACAGAGCAAACACGTAGAAATCGCCGAAGCCGTCGTTCGGTCGCTTCGGGCTGCCCTTGTTGTTCACCATGTGGTTGTAGAGATTGGTGACGTACGTGCTCGCGAGCGCCGGCGTCGTGAGCTCCCCGTTGCCCGCGGAAGGCCACCCGCTCTCGCCCACCGTCAGCTCGACGTCGCCCCCTCCGACCTTCTCCAGCGCCCACACGAAGCTGTCGAACATCGCGTCGAACAGGTTCGTGTACGACAAGTTGAGGTCCACCACGACAGGCGCGGACGGCTTGAACATCGCGTAGTCGAGGGAAATGTGGGCCGGGTCGCTGGCGTAGGCGAAGTAAGGGTACACGCTGACGTAGAGCTTCTTCTTCCCGCTGCCGCTGCTGCTGAGGAGCTGGACGATCTCGGTCATCACGCCGATCGAGTCGGGCCCGAACACGGACTGGGACGGGGGGTAGGTGTTGGCCAAGGCGGCGCCGGAGATGGACGTGGTCACGACGGCGTCGGGCTTGGCGGTCTGGCTGATCGCGGCTTTGAGGTTCCGCATGGCGTTTACGACGTACTGTGCGTTCTCGCTCGGCACGACTTCGTTGCCGGCGACGATCTCGAAGATGTTGCTGTAGGGGACGTAGTTCTGGTTGACCCACTCCTTTGCTGCGTCTGGGCTGGCGGCGAGGCCGGCCAGGTCCTGGTTCCTTACTGTCAGCGAGACCAGCCGATCCTTGTTTTGCTGTAAAATTGGGGGCTGGGGCTCGTAGAGTCGGAACTTGGCGATGCCGCAACCTTCGATGAGGGACACTGCTTGCGGAGGGGCGGGGATCTCTCCTAATGTGCCGTAGCATATACCAGCTTGCTGAGAAGGAACTGCAAACAAGGATTAATTAACTTCTTTTTTCCTATATGAATGAGAAATTATTCACTTGGCCGGTGGTATATCATGTTATTATTGGAGGAGAGTAAGATCTCACCACTGTTACGAGATGAGACCACTAATAGTTTTTCGATTAGAAGATGAATTAGTTGTTTCTTACCCGCAACGATCACCCGAGTAGCAATCAAGAGAAATGCTAAAATAGAGATATACATATATGATTCTGGCTTCATCGCTGTACTAGCTACTTGTTGTTCTGTCTGTACCACCTACAAAAAATAAATAAATATTTGTCAGAATAAATAACTCAAAGTGACAAGACAATGTTTTCGGATTATTATTCCATATATATATATATATATATATATATATATATATATATATATGTGTGTGTGTGTGTGTGTGTGTGAAATTCATATATGTATATGTGTGTGTGTGCATCTCAATTGGAAATTCATATATGTTTGTCTTGAAAATTTTCTTCCATCAAAAATTTACACGTGCGAGTCTTAAAAAATTTAGTCTCGTTCGGCCGCCAACTTTTTTTCATCAAAAATCCACAAATACATGTCTTAAAAATTCTAGGTTCGTTGGCCTGTCAACTTCTGCGAGAAATACACACATTTGTTTTGAAAATTTCTAGTAAAAATAAAAACTTGTCGTAAACATTATTTTTGAATCGAATACGTCATCTGAAACTTATGCCTCCACTCCACCTGTCCTGCCACTTGAACTAATATACTTTTCCTATAATAATAATAATAATAATTATTATTATTATTATTATTAACAACAAATGTTAGCCAAATATCCATTTCTTAAATATCTTTCTTATGCAACCATTGTATACTTCGAAACAACAAGGATACTAGATAGTTTTATTAGTTGTACAACTTTATATAGACAATTAAAGTCGAAATATTTTTCCCATAATATGAGAATATCATGAATCAAACTAGTAAAATCACATAGTAAGTGGTGCTATAAATTTTGGAAATAATGATGTTTTTAATTTGTGCAACATCGTGGTTAATAAAAATTATGAATAAATTGATACTCTAAAATATTTCTAACTTGAGTATTAACAACAAAATATATTTACTACAACAAAAATTCTGACAAAACACATGAAAAAATAAATCCTATTGTCAGTAGTAAATACTAAGGAATACCTTACCAGAATAACTATGCTTGAAAATGACACTAATTTTTTGCTTAGAACACAACTAGAAGATATGAGAAGACAGAGACAATGAAGTAGCTCTTTATATAGAACAACTTTTCTACCCTTTTAAGTATAACATTTACTAGCATTTCAAGGAAGGATAATATTTAATACCATATATCCATACTGAATCATATATCCATACTGAATTATATAGTTTCCTTTTTGTATTTCTACACACGATGTATTTCCTTCGAAAATTATTTTTTGTATAATACTAGTGCATGAACAAAAAAAATTTAGAAACTAATCTCTTAACTAGAAACTATTACGGACGTGTAAAGCGGCGGATCCAGAAACTAAAACTAAAATGGATTACAAAGGATTCGGATGGACTGGAGGTAGGCTAACCTATATATAAAAAAAAATCAAAAATATATATTAAAAAAAAGTGAATTTTTTTTTTTTTTTTTGTGGGCTGGAGCCCACCCAACCTCTTAACTGGATCTGCCTCTGGATGTGTAATAAAAATATCAATTCTTTTGTATACTATAGGTTACTAATTAAAAACTATAAAAAAATATTGTATTCAAGTCAAGTTCGAAACTAAAAATGAAATGGTTGGGGACCATGTAAAATTATAAGAAAAAACTCTACTATCATAATACGACTTAAAAACGACTCAAAAATGAAACGTCTAATTCATATTTATATCAGAATATATATTTTTTTTCTTCCGTAGTTAAGAAAAAAAAAATTAAAGGCTAAATTTTACTTTGATACCCTCAACTATTATAAATGTTCAACTTGATACCCTAAACTTTTTTAATCAATAACTTGATACCTTAAACTATTAAAACTTTGCAACTTAATATACAAAAAAAAAAAAAAAAAAAAAAAAAAATCAAAAACTACCCCTCCCCACCTCCCTCACCAGCCTCCCCCCTCCCTCTTCGGTCGGACGGCGCGCACGGGCCCACGGAGGCGGGCGAGCAGCAGCGACAGCAGAAGTAGTGCACGGGCTGGCGCGGATTGCACAGGGGGAGGTGAACGGCGGGAGAAGGGGGGGGGGGGGGGGGGGGGTGTTAAACGGTGGAAGAGTGGGGGAAGGGCTGGGAAGAGAGAGAGGGGGGTATTTTAGAAAAATTATTTTTCATGATATTCATTTGAACATTTTGAAAATTTAGAATATTAAGTTGAACATTTAGAATAATTGAGGGTATCAAAGTAAAATTTAGCCCAAATTAAAAACCACATGAACATATAACAAATTCTAAAATATATTCAAAATATAAATTATATTTAAAATAATTATATGGTATTATTTAATTAAACACATATTCAAAATTTAAAAAATATATTTATAACAAATCATAATTAAAATATATTCAAATTATATTTAAAATATTCTAATATAATTAAAACTACTATTTAATTTTTGTAATAATATTATAGATTTTTTTCAAGCGTACATCGTAAGTTAATGTGACTAGTAATATATAAATTGTTTTATTTTTAAATAAATTATAATTTTGTTTTCTTTGTTTTTGGTTGAGGCAGACCTCCAGAATAAAACTGCTCTAATCATCCATGATGGCTTTCATTTAAATCAAAGGATCCCAAATGATTTAGTTTTGAAATATGATTTTTTGTGACTGAGTTTTGATAAACAAAAATCAAGAATTTTAATTGAGTATTTTTTATATTGCAAAAAAAATAGTTAGTTAAAAGAATTCTTCCTTTTATTTGGACCCTCCCTAATTGAAAATCGGTCTTGTAATTATTCCTAATATTAGTCCCTAATCCAAAATTGGTATTATTCAGAATATGTGAACCCTCCCTAATCTAAAATCGATCTTGGTATTATTCGTAGTCTACCATTTTAGTATAACATTTACTAGCATTTCAAGGAAGGATAATATTTAATACCACCTATCCCATACCAAATTATACAGTTTCCTTTTTGTATTTTTATACACAATATATTTCCTTTGAAAATTAAATTTTGTATAATACTAGTGCATGAACCAAAAACTTTCTATAAATTAATCTCTTAGCTAGAAACTATTACTGATGTAATGAAAATGTCAATTCTTTTGTATATTGTATGTTACTAACTAAAAACTATTAAAAATATATTGTATTCAAGTCAGGTGCGAAACTAAAAATGATTGAGGACCATGTAAAATTAAGAAAAATCTCTACTATTATATAATACAGTTTAGAAACGATTCAAAAATGAACAGTCTAAACCATATGTATATCATGATATAATTTTCTTTTAAATATAACTAGTGCATATTTTTTTTTTTTCGTAGTTGAGAAAAAAAAAATTATAAACCACCTGAACATATAACAAATCCTAAAATATATTTAAAAACTAAATTATATTTAAAATAATTATATGCTATTATTTAATTAAACACATGTTCAAAATTTAAAAAAAATATTTATAACAAATCATAATTAAAATATATTCAAATTATATTTAAAATATTCTAATATAAATAAAACTTTCATCTAATTTTTTAATAATATTATAGGATTTTTTGATACGTGCAATGTATGTTAAAATGACTAAGTAATATATAAACAAGTTTATTTTTTAAATAAATAACAATTTTGTTTTCTTTGTTTTTGGTTGAGGCAGACCTTCCGAATAAAACTGCTCTAGATCACTCATGATGGCTTTCGTTTAAATCTAAGGATCCCAACTAATTTGGTTCCTCAAAGAAGGTCGATGGAAATGGTCGAATTTTTCTCCATTCTGTTTGTAGAAACAGTGTTACAAATTTTATTTGTTTTCAAATTACAACAATTTGTTGTTGCAAGATTTTTGTCTTAGAGTCGTCGTAATTTTTATGTTCTCTAAGGTACATTTGTTCAATATTTGTAATCCGAAAATAACAAATTCGACACCATTAGTTGAGCCTTGAGCCCCTTTGTACCTCGACTCCTCGCCTCCATGTCCGCAACTCCCTCAGTCTCCGCCGAGCTCCCCAAGACCCCCGACCCCTCTTCTCTACCTCTCTTAACCATCTCCGGTGATCGTCTATCTATGTATATCAATACAAATTATATTTTTCTCTCACGTTGAGAGCTAGAAACTTTTTCATTCTTAATATTAATAGTCTTCGATCGACGACCTCGACAACAACGTCGAGCGGCTGGGGCTCGTCTTCTCTGCTCTCACATCATTACAGCCTCGTCGCCCCCCTTCATGATTTCGTTGCATATATAGTCAGAGTCGTGCACGCCATCTTCGAGGGCGATCACCGTCGGCAAAAGCTCAATCTTGAGCTTCCTCAACTCGACTCGACTCGACTCAAGCGAGCCTCTCAGTTCGATCCAATCTCGACAGATCAGATATGGACTCGACCCTTGCCATTCGTCGTTGGACCCGACTGACTCAGTACGGATTCGATTTCTCAATAGGCGTGAGTACGATTTTCTGAAAGTTGTGGTAGTTGGTAACGACGATTCTTTTCTTTCTTTGGGCTATTGGTCGTCTGTCGGAAGTTTTGAATTTAATACAGATATTTTAGCAACAAATCCGGACAGGGGACCCCAGCTGGCCCCACCTCCTGTGTCCAGCCCTTCGTTGCATTCATTCGAGGCAGTCCACATTTGTAATCATCTGACTCCATAGATACTTCCATGTCCCTATTGTCCCTCCATTATTGGACTTGTGGACCGGATTTTGACCTTAATTGTTTGCATTCATTCCCACGAGGAGTGGTCACTCACAACCAATGTTTTAAAAATAGGACCGATGATTGAACCGAAAATATTTGGTACAGATCGGATCGGGTTCAACCGTATTCAACTAGAGTTCAACCGGAGTTTAAATAAAAATTTTACGAGAACCAAATCATGTAAGATATCCACATTTAGCTTTTGATTTGGTTTGATTTGATTCGGAGTACGTTTGGTTTGGTTTTACAACTATAAGGTCTCTCAAAACCAAACAAAGTACTAAATGATCCAAATCTCATATGAATTTTTTTTTTTAAATCAGAATCGGCCGGTTCAATCGTGAACCGGTTCGGCTAGTTCACTTGTTAAAAGTCGGTTCATAAAAAATTTGTCGGTTCTTTAAAATAATTCGGTTCAAGTCAGATCGGACCGATTCTTTGGTCCGACCTGATCCGACCCGATTCAACCGTCGGTCCGGTCAGGTTTTGACAACACTGCTCACAACTCTTTAACAATATATTAACCATTTCACACTTTTATATCGATATTTAGCTTACCATGCATTGATTGGTTTTATTTATTAACCTACCTGAAAAGTTAATTAGATCACCTAATATATTAGCTTAGCTACATTGGCGGAACATAAGCTGGGCTGGCTCAGGCTTAAAAAAATACAATTCTTTTTTACTAAGAACAAAGTAGCAGTATTAGCACAATTGGTAGAGTGGCTGGACGTAGAATGGAAGATCTATGGTTTGAATTCTATGTAGGTTGTGTGAATATTCTTATTTTTTGTTTGTTTTTATTTATTTATTTATCATATGATTTTTTTTTTCATATCTGCTCTCAGCTCCCGCTAAATCTTTTTTCTGGCTTCCGCCCTTAGCTACATTCGTTGTTAATGTAGGTACTGCTAGACTACTTGTTTCCTAGTATTCTAGATTGCAGCCAAGATAGAATACATGCTTGATCGTAGGTACACTCAATTAATTAGGTATATACTTTGAGAGCTAAATCATTACATATACTGGTAAATGCACGTACGTTGCACGTAAAATAATTTTTTTTTATATTATTATAAAATAATTTAAATATTTAAATAAATTTTAATTTAAATTAATTATGCATATATTTTTACTTTTTATAAAAAATCTTGAAAAGACTAGCCGTCTAATCTATACGAATATCCTCACGTAATTAAAAATTACAAATTAAATAAATTTTAACTAATTGTTTAACTACATACTATTATATAACTATAATCAAACACATCATCTAACTTATGTGGTTAAGGTGGGAGACATTCTTCTTGGTTGGTCAAATTTAATTTTTCATGATGTTGTTTATAACAAATTTATTTGTTTTAAATTTATTTTTACGTAATATTAATTTTTTAAATAAATAATTGACTATTTATAAATAATTTAATCGGCTCACTTTTGAGCCTTTTGAAATCTTATTATAAGAGTAGAAATGTATGTGTTGCCTTCATGGAAGCATGTCCTGCGGGTAGCTTGTGACATGGATTTATTGTGGATGAGAATTTGTGTGTCCCATAAGTTGCATCGTGACTTCGATTTGGGGGTGGATATGGGATTTTGTCTGGTGGATTGCGTCCTTGACTTGGGCGAGAGAGAGAGAGAGAGAGAGAGAGAGAGAGCAATATAGTATTTATTTGTGTATTTGCATATTTTGAAACCTAGAAAACGCAGAGAAGATTTTTTCGAAATTTTTGATTTGGAAATAATTTACAAATCTTAGTTGTGAGGACTAGATTGGGGTTGCTTTACGTGAGTATTATGATCCTTATCCAATACTTATTGTTAGATTTATTTTGGCTTTGCTTTGAAAGTAATCCATGTGATTCAATAAAGACATTTCTTTTTTTAGTTCAACATGAAAAATGAGAAGTCATTCACCTTTTCGTATATTGTTTTATCCCTCTTAGTGGATAAGTAGGTATTGTAGGGGATGAAGTAGATCTCATCAAACCCGCGAGCGGGGTGAGCGATTTAATGCGCCTTTTTTAGGCATTTTTTAGTCGCGCAACGCTTGCGCGCCGCGGAACGGACATGGATACAAAGGTTATTTCACAACTTAATTTAATTTTAATTTCTTATTTTCGTTGCTTTGGTCTGGTGAGTTGCTGGTCTTCCGCGGAACCATTCTCACGTAATCCCGTTACAGAAAGAGTGGGAAATGTTACGTGAGAGATATATCCAAGACACGATTCTGAGATATGAGAACAGTAATATGTTTTACTCTTTTCTCTCTCTCGCTCTCTGTTCGGAAGGAAAGAAAAATCGTACAGAGACGAAAAAGAAAAAAAAATCACCAGAACCAAAATTTCTCTAAAAACTCATCCGTCCAATCTCTCTTCTTCGGACAAGGCTGTGATCGTTCGTGGGATTCGCCACCGGATGCACGGTGTAGTGGATCGAAGGGATTCGTTGTATCTCGGGGATAGATCTCCGGGAACCCGCTGCACTGTTCGTGGGGACAAAATTCTATTATAAGGATAGCGTGTAACGTGCCTCGAATCCTTTACATATTTTCTGTCTTTAATTTTACATCTTCCAATTTGCATTCTTTAGAAAAAATTTCAACAATCTTAGAATAGAATTTCGTAACTTCTGTCTACTTTCTGTTTTCTGTTTGTGAAAATTCCTATCATTCCTATCTGCATGATGAACACCACCGTAGAAGAACTGTCCGCCAACATTCATAACTCCTCCAAACCGAAGAAGTTTGATGGCCTAAACTTTAAGAGATGACAGCGTAGGATGACCTACTGGCTGACTTGCTTGAAACTGTTTAAGGTTCTCAAAGAACCGAAAATTCTACCTGACTTATACGAACCTGCCAGGACCTATGAATTAGAGTCCTACAATGAGACTGATTTTATCTGTCACGGTAAAATTCTCAGTTATCTTTCTGACACGCTCTATGATATATATTGCACTATCTCTACATCCAGAGAGATTTGGGAAGCTCTCGATAACAAATACTCCAATGAGGGAGCGGGTTCTAAGATTTACATTGTAGACAGATTTTTAGAGTTTAAAATGGTATATGAGAAGTCTGTTGTTGAACCGACTAATACCTTTCAGACTATCATACACGAGATGTCTCAGAAAGACATGTCATTTGCTGATAAATTTCTAATTGCTGCCTTCATTAATAAACTTCTCCCATACTGGAAAGAATTTGGTTTAAAACTAAAACATAATAAGGGACCCATATCCTTAGACGACATGTTTGTATCCTTCCGCATTGAGGAAGAAGGTAGAACAAGATATAAAGAACCTCTGAGTACTGAATTCGAGGCAAAGTTACACATTGCTGAAACCAAGGAAAAGCCTAAGGGCCAACCCCATCAACAAAGAAACAACCCCTAGAACAGGAACCCTGCAAAGATACAGTTTCTTAATCCAAAAGCTGTGATTGGAAAAGACAATAGACCTAAGCGGAAATGTTACAATTGTGGTAAGCCTGGTAACTTTGCTAGGTAATGCCGCCACAGGAAGAAGGGTCAAAGATTTCAGAATCCTTATTGTCGAACTCCTGCAGACGCTCATATTGTTCCACAGGCTCATGTTATCATAGCCGGGACCGAATCTGTCGGTACCGATGATCAGAGGTGTGTAATCGTATGTTCTGTTTTTGAGATCTCGTATCATCCTACTGACTGGTGGGTTGATACATGGGCAAATGTCCATGTATGCCCTAATATTGATTCTTTTTTCTCCTACCGACAGGTTGAGGAAGGCGAATCAGTAGCTATGGAAAACTCGAGTGTTGTCAGAGTGCATGGAAATGGAAGGGTGAACCTCAAGTTATCTTCGGGCAAGATTCTCCTTTTACATAATGTACAGCACGTATCGGACGTCAACAAGAATTTAATTTTTGGTTATTTGCTAAATAAACATGGTTACAAACTTGTATTTGAGTCTGATCGAGTTGTAATCTCCCTGGACGATAACTTTATTGGAAAAGGCTATGTATGTGGGGGTTTGTTTAAACTTTTTGTGGCAGAATTCATGCTCTTGACCTTACCAGTGAGGAAGCAGACTGGCTTAGGAATCTGATAACAGATATTCCTCTGTGGAGAAAACCAGTTCATGCTATCCCTATATACTGTGACAGCCAAGCTGCAATAGCAAAGGCTCAGAGGACAAGTTATAATGGAAAATCCAGACATATACATCTTTGGTACAATCGGGTGAAGCAATTGCGATCCAGTAGAGTAATTACAATTGACTTCGTTAGATCAAAGAAAAATCTAGCAGATCCTCTAACTAAAGGGCTCTCAAGGAGACTAGTGTTGGAGACGACAAGAGGAATGGGATTAAAGGCCATAGATTGAGTCACCTCAAAGGCAACCCGACCTTCGATTGGGAGCTTGGACGAGAGGAGTCTAATATAAACCCTAATAAACCATAATCCTACTTAGTAAATTACATTCTAAAAAAAGGCGTAACTTTAGTACTAGCGCCCTAAATAAGGGTGTATGTTTCGATCTTATGCCCTAAATAAGAGTGTAAGTTGTGGTTTTATTTTTCTAAATAAGGGCCCTCTGGACCTTGGACGAGAGGAGGTCGGAGTCGAGGGCGGAGAACTGGGGGGTGAGGGAGACGGAGAGGAGGGAGAGGGAGTGGGGGAATAGGAGGGGAGGTAGGAGAGGGAGTAGGGGGGTAGCGGCGGAGCATGGGGGGGAGGGGACAAGAAGGGGGGAGGGAGAGGTAGCGGCGGCAGAGGATGAGGAGGGGGAGGAATCGGCGGGGTTTGGAGAGGAAGAGGGTGGCGAGCTTGCAGACGAAGTGGAGGTGGTTGTGGGCTGCGTCATGGCAGTCGAGGGACGGGCAACGGACGATCTTCGGCTTGACGGCACATGAGGAGGAGGAGATGAGAGGTTTCGTTGTTGCTGTTGTTGTTCTTCTTCTGCGTCTTTTTGGGATTGAGATGGTGTTGGGAGGGAGGAAGGAGGAGTGGAGGATGGGAAGAGCCAGAGCCATCATCAGGTGTGGAAGAGGAGACTATAGTGTCTGCTGTGAAGGAGTGGGATGATCATCTCCCTCAGAATTATGTGGTCTCAGCATTATTATTACAGTAATTTTTGTAGAGATCTAGAGACACATCAAATGAAAACATAACTTTAGTAGTAACTAACTTTAGTAGTTACTTTAGTACTAACGCCCTCCTTACGTCCTTCTTTGGAGCGTGAACTTAACTTACGCCTTTGTTTAGGACGTAACTTTACTAACGCAGGTAATTACGAGGCGTTAACATTTTTTTTAAGGGGTTAACATTTTTGTTAAGGGGGGGGGGAAGGGAAGTTACGTCCTTCTTTATGGCGTAAGTAGACTTTACGTCCTAGATTTTGGCAATATTATGCTCTATCTATATTTTTGGCAAACTATATGCTTTTTTACGTAATAAGCTTAAATTTAAATGCTCTGATTGCAATTTTTTATTCAAATATTCGATTTCGACTTAGCTTTTATTCTCGGACACGTGTTCACTTATCAAGTGTCTCTTCCTTATGTGACTTGTGAAAAGCATAAACCTTCTAATTTGATAATACAAAGTTAGTTTGTTATTGTCCTAAGTAGTTTTGTATTGTTGGTGTTGATTAATCAAACTTATGATATTTATTGTACTAATTTTAATTGTTTAAAATCTGCCCCTTTATTATCAGAATAAGCATTCAACTCTCAAACAACCGAACTTGAGTGACTCTTATGGTCACCGAAGAGAGATATAAGATCCTGGCTGGATGGCGGAAGATCAGTGGATCGAGCCATGGACGCGTATTATTCATTTTATTTATTAATAATGGGAGTTGAGGGGATAGTGGGCCCATAAGACATGCAATACAACATACACAAAATTTTTTATGTGAAATGTCGGGCTACATAAAAAAACACACTCAAACATGTAGTATCACAATATCATTAGAAATTATTTGGTTGTTATGAAGGCTATGACAGCTCAAGGTGTTAAAACTCTCTATGAACAAGTAATTTTCGATGTTTTAGAATGGATATGGCTAAAGACACCATAAAGAATAATTGTAATGCGTGAATATGTGTATTTATAAAAAAAAAAATAGATGTCTGACAATACGCACTGGACTTTGTGCATGCTGCGTTGCATGCTATTTGGACCCACTGTCCTACAACTCTCCTGCGATTTGATTTTGAGACAATCCGTCTAGCCAGGAACGTTATACCTCTTCTCGCTGACCACAAAAGTCATTTGAGTTCGGTATTTATAAATATAACTTAGTGGTTAGTTTTTTTTTCTTTTTAATTTTGAACGTATAGGTGCAAATTGTCTTCTGTAAATTGTAATTGTATAATGTGCAACTAGTGGTTGATAATTGAGAAATAAAATTTAGGCTAAATAGAGCCACCATATTTTTTAATATTTTGTTTTATCTAATTGTAATGGTAAAAATTGTTGGAAATAAGAAATACGGTAAAAAATAGTTACAAATGAGAACTTTGTAGTGGTAGATGACTGTTAGGATGAGAAATTTGTAACAGTAACCATTAGCAAAAAACTTAGTAAAGGTTTTCTATGCCATATTATCAACGATAGAAAATCGTTACGAATAATTTTAATAACGGTAAGCTGTTAGCAAATACATGTTTTTTGTGTTGTGATTAGCCTAAAGTGATGTTCAAAATCCATGGTACAAACTCTCTCCTAGAGTAGCTTTCTGTTCGTATTGGTACATCTGTGTTCTCTTGCTACGTGTACATCTGATTTGATTACTTACTCCCTCCTCATTGTTCTCTTTACGTCTCGCACTACTCTTAAGCAATACATTGCAACCAAACAAACATAGTAACAAATTATCATTTTTTTTCTTGACACAAAATTAGTCATGAAAAAGAAAGAAAGAAAAAGGTCTCTTCGACCAAAATTAAGTGGTAGAGCGAACCAAATTTTATCCTAACTGGACCAGGATCCATGTTTGGGATGTTGAAGGAACAATACTGGCCTCACGAAAAGACTGTATAGGTAGAAAACATGAACAAAAAATTAGACCTCGATAGCCGCCGATCTGCCCTAAACGAAAACCAAAACGGTTCTGGCATCGTTTGGTTTGCGAGAAGGAAAGGAATTACTTTTCTTTTCCTAGATCAAATTTTTGTAAACCAAACATTGTCACGTCCCAATTTTCGTAAAATTGATAATCGTCTCCCGGACTCGATGTCGTGCGAGCGTAAGGCGCGTCCACACAAGGCCTAGGCATAATGATATACTTTAGAAATGTATGCAACAGAGTACACAAATGAGATATCACACATTGGAATATAGAAAAGTTCTCTTTATTGATAATGAACATCTTATTACAGACTCTTGACTCAAAAGTAAAAAGGATGTCGCACGGGCTTACAATGTAGTGCCTCAAATCCCGATCTGATCGGAATGTGCACTATATAATTGGCCTTGTGGCTAGTCTTTCTGAGTCGTGGCATAGTGTTTAGAATCTTCGGCATCCTCTTGTCACGGACAAAATGCGATTATCCTTTTCAACTCATGGATAGGCCTTTATTGAAACGAGTCCAATAGTTTTCGTATTTTTTTGCTTGATTTTCTTGATGTCACTTTCGTATTTTATTTTGGTGTTGCTTTCGATTTGCTTGGTTTTCGCTGTTAGCCTTCTCGCTTGGAGCTTTGGTTCTTGGGGAGTTCGGGAGGAAGGATAGGCAAAAGGATTCTAACCCGGTGCTTGTGCTATTGTGGGTCCGCACAACTAACGCTGGATCGTCGCTAGGCGGGACTCCTTCTTTCAGCACTTCCCTTAATCGGTGGGTGGCTCGGACCCTTCTTTCCTACTTCTTTATGTCCACATATCTAATGATTCAAACATTCAATCGATGATGCCCGGCTGAACGCCTAAAAAATCTTTAGCCATAATGTATGCCAGCCACTAAGAAAGGAACATGAAAATTTTAGACTAACTTATATATTCATGTACATGATCTAAACACGAGCTTCGAAATGAAGTGGCAGTTATGTATCGAAAATAAGGAACTGTATGATGGAATACGACATCTGAAATATTGGTTGCGGTCTGGTGCCTCGAAAAGTTTGGACCCACGGGACACCAAAATTGGAACACAACTTTGAAAAAATATGAACTGTTGCATAAGTATATATATTGCTGCTTTACTTTTTATGTTTCATCTCATGCATTATATGATAGTTGAATTATTTAAGCATTTGCATGGTCTGGGACAACTTGTGCACAAGGTTTGGCATTTCCTCGAAACGGTATTCCGGGGTACTGGAACCGTATCGACCCGGGAGGAAATATTTGATCGTGCTAGTCGTGATGCATTGCGGGACCTTCAGCATGAATTGCTACCCGGGCTGACAGAGCATGCCGCAATGACATGGATATGTCCCCATGGTGTCGATCGGACCAATGATTGCATATAGATAGAATACATGCTAATCTATTATCTTGTGCAGATGGTAAGTATACTTTTGTTTCGGTGCAGAGAAGGCCCGCGTCGATTAAGTAAGCGACCGATGTGCT
>JAYESA010002305.1:0-26080 GCA_036927795.1 Iris macrosiphon
AATACCAAAAACTAATCTAAATTGGTCAATCCTAATGGCATCACTAAGAATTTATAATGTCCATAAACATTGTTGGTACATTGGTCAATCCTAATGGCATCACTAAGAATTTATAATGTCCATATCGTGACATGAATGTTGTCGTCAGTATGTATTCTTCCCGTACTCGCACCTGATGATATCCGGGTCGCAGATCAATCTTAAAGAATACTCTGGCTTGACTCAACTGATCAAACATGTCATCAATCTTAGGCAAGGGATACTTGTTCTTTACCGTCACTGCATTTAACTTCTTATAGCCAATACATAGTCGGATCGATTCATCTTTTTTCTTCTTCTTCACTAACACTACTGGGGCTCCCCATGGTGACCCACTGGTACGAATAATTTTTTTTGCCTTCAACTCTTCAATATATTGATACAACTGATCAAGTTTAGAAAGTGACATATGGTAAACCTTATGATATATATATGCTTCATTCCTGGCATCAACTCTATACTGAACTCTACCTCTCGAACCAGAGGCAATCTTGGAAGTTCTTTGGAAAATACATCCATGAATTCGTCAACTATCTTGGGTATCAGTTCTCCTTCCGTTGATACTGCCGCGACTCCTTCTTCTTGCTGGCCTTTCATAGACCTCACGAGCATGAACTCTTCTAAACCAGGAATATGAAATACCCTATAACAACCTATCATACCATGACTATCTCTCAGTCAGTCCATACCCAAGATAACGCCAAAGTTACCCATAAGAAACTCATTCAACTTCGCAGGTAATAGCTCATCACACACTACGACTGAACAGTCTAGGCACACCCGACTAACTTCTATAAGCCCTTTACTAGTGAGTATATTTAGCCTCTTTGGCAACGTCTCAAACTCTAATCCAACGCGTGTCAAAAATTATGCAGATACAAATGAATGTGATGCTCCTGAATTAATTAATGTTATTGCAGAAAAAGATGCACCAGAAATATTACCTTCCACCACGTCACCTGATGCCAAAACCTCCTCTAGAGACAAGATGAATGCCAACCCTTGGGCTTGTCGATCTCCTTGTTGTTGCCTTTCCTGGTGGCATTGTTGTGGTCTCTGCTGTCCTTGCTGTTGTTTGTGCTGATATTATTTTTGGTGCTGCCTATACATCTGAGCCTGCATCGGTAACGGTCGCTGAGCTAATGGCGTTACCGCAAATGCTAGCTCTTCGCGCTGCATTGTTTTTGCACTACCAGAATAAGGCAAATTACAAACAAGAAAAGCGTCGCCAAATATCAAAATTACGTTGCTAATACCTAATAGCGACGTATTTAGTGACGTTTGGACTTAGTCGCAAAAAAGTTAGTCGCTGATCAAAACAACGTCGAAAAATGTTGCTGTAGCGACGTAATTTAGCGACGTTACAAAGACGCAAAAATGGCGACTCTTAGTGTCGAGTGCCGCCAAATTTATGACGTTTAAATTTTGTCAGTAAATGTCGTTAAATTTAGCGACTACCTGCGACATAATCAATAACGAAGAGCTGACATGGCCAAAATTGTCATGTCAGCAATATTTAACGACGTCTCGTGACGATCAGTGACGCCATGAGAGTTTAGCGACGTCATTGAACATCACTAAACGTTGGTAATATTGATAAATAAAAAATAAGATAGCTTAGCGACATGTATGGACGTTACTGAACATCACTAAATGTCGCTAATATTAAAAAATAAAAAATAGAAATAAATAAATGCTTGCAATATCACAGTATAACATGCCTACAGTATCATATTTCAAATAAATAGACTGACCCGGAGCAACCCTCCGTTGAATTCTCTCGGTTTATCGACCCCTACGGTGGAACACTCAACACCGGTACAATCACACGACAACAATGATGAAATAAATCAATAAAAAGATGACTCTAAGGCCCGAATGTAGTCACACAATATTTAGTCATACAATAAAAATGTACAAATAAGTCACACAGTAAAAGTGTACAAATAATAAGTACAAACTCCTATGAATGGGCTAATACACACATTTCAAAAAAAACTACTACTGATCAGGAGGAGGAGCGACGTCGAATCTGAGATAATAATGCGTCAAACTGTTCCTATGAAAGTATCATGAAACCTGATGAAGGAGTCTATGTAGATGACGATGTAGGCGGACCAAAAGGACGTCACTGCTCCAACTCTGTCACTCGAGCGTCGCAAGTATCCATGACAGATAATAACCTCCTAGTACTATGCTCCACTCGCTCACCTATCTGAAGATATGATGCCTGCATCCTCGATAGTGTAGCGCCCACGGTCTCCACTCGCTTGCTCATCTCAATATGTGATGCATGTATCCTCGATAGTGTAGCGCCCACGGTCAACTGCAACTCATGCAGCGATGTCACGCTCTGTCGACTTGGCCAGATCCCTCAGCTCTATGATGCTACGCTCCAGCGATTCAAAATATGCTATAATCGTCGTATCGTTCGTCTGCGGCTATGGCTTTACCGTAATCCTCTGCATCAACTCCTCATGCAGAGATGCGATATGAAGGTCAACTCTCATCTAGGCTCGCTGCGACTCCTAGGAGGGTTATGGGGTATGCACATCGACAGAGGGTGTCCTAGAGGACTCTGACGCAACATAGGTGTCGTAGGATCCCGTACAATTGTACGTATCCTATGCAGACCACCAACGACTCTCATCCACAGCTCGTCATCCGACGGAGCTGGGTGGGCCGGGGGTTGCGAGGAAATACCCCCCTCTCCCTGTGTGGGCTTGGTCGACTCTTCGCAAAGCCTCCTATACTCATCCTAGAAAAATATATATCTATCGATAAGCATACTACTTACTATAAATCTTAGGTACTTATTACTAATTACATGTATATTTTGCTAACTTATAACAAAATTAACAAAATATAAGAGTAATACTTACGTAGCTCTGCGTCACCCTATCATCGATAAGTTGTCCCCCTTCCTATGAGTGGCGAGGAACACCATCATAATGTTCGCGTGCTCATCCCCCTGGACCTATTAAGAAATATTTTATTTGTTATTAAAGTAAAAAAATTAGGCCACGATGATTAAAAATTATACGTATACAATATAAGACGTACCAAGCGACAAAAATATTCTGTCATCGGAATCGACCTACCACACCACTTTATTACCCTCTGCCGAGCTGCCTTGGCCTTTTTAGACTTTTCCCTATACCTATCATCGCTGAATCTAGCCCTCATCGCAGTCCGCTGCTCAGACGTGATCCAACCTTGGATCAGTTTTTCTTCGTGATCACGAGCCTTCTGGTCATCCATAGTATCACGGATCTTTATAGACTTTTCCCTATAACTAATTAACTTACTTTGTGAGCCATCGGTCCAAATCTTCATTCTCATCTCATCGGACAGAGCGTACGGAGGATCACTCTGATATGGAGACAGAATTGGCTCGACCGCCATATCCTCCTCTGTCTTCGTCGTATCATCAACAACAAGAACACTGGATGGAGCAGGAACACTAAACGGTATACTCTCGGGCCTGGAACTGCTGGTCCCAGGAGTACTGCTGGTCCCAAGAGTTCTGCCACGTACGGTCGTTGCAGTCGCTGTCTGAGGTACTGCTGGTCGATTGTATGGAGCATTCGGGGACGATGATCGGGAAGGAATATTCGTGTCCTGAAGAGGACTACGTCTAGAGGATCTACCACGGGAATAGCATCTGCGTCATCCAGACATATCAGAGAACAACATATAATGATAAAACAAATATACAGAGATATTCAGATTACATGAAAGAAAGAAATACACAGAAGTTGTGAACTAGGCCACAATAAAAGTCTAAATGATAAAAGTATCACCATCACAAAACATAAAGATCACAGAACTAGGCCACAAATACACAGAGATATGTATGTATCATCGTCACAAACATAAGAATCACAGAACTAGGCCACAAAAAGTATTACCATCAAAAAACTATGCCACGATAAACGTATTAGAAAATTAGGCCATCATGTCACAAGTCTAAATTAATTTTATTTTATTTTAATCAATAATTATCTGAAAATTTATTTTGTTTATCTTCCCCCTCCTCCTCTTCTTCTTCATCTTTACTTTCATCTACTTCGTCCTCATCTTCTGATACTTCTACCTCTTTTACTTGATGAAATATGTTATGAGTAACTTCTGTTGAGTCCACATCTACAATATTTGTAATAAGAGGTAGGTCGTCTTCCTGATAAGCTATTTCGTTAACGTCAAAGGTATTTCTAACTTTAGTATTATAGACTGCCCACCTATCCGACCTTCCGATTCCTCGTTTAGGATAAGTTGTGAAGTATACTAGCTGAGACTGACTTGATAGAATAAATGGTTCATATCCTTGATATCGACGCCGGTAGTTTATATCCACAAGACCTTGTTTATCAATTTTCCAACCTGGATCTTAGATGGGATCGAACCGCTCATACTTAAATAACATGATCTTAGCAGGATCTGTGACATAATTATATGTCATCTCCACAATCTCTAGTAAAATGCCAAAGAAATTAGTGTCTGGATCGACGTCTTTGTAGTTCAAAGATTTAATACACAAATAACTATTTTTCGTAGAATCGAGATCCAAAAAGCTGTCTCTTATTGGGGCATTTGTTTACTTGAACCTAAACCCATTCACACAATAAGTTGGCCAGATCTTGATGGCATAAATTGGTCCCTTCACTAGAGTTCTAATAGATTCATTCTCAAGTGTTGCCTCTGGATGATCGACCTAAATATCATATAAGCGATATTAAATTTAAAGTTAATTATTATGCAAGTATATATACACAAAATATAATTACCGAGATCCTAACATATGTTGTCAACTATGAAGGAAAATAAAGTCTTATTTCCTGTTCTACTTCTTCATCTGTTATGCATGGTCTACTCGTCCTTACCGCATCATTATATATGCTGAAACACAATGAAGCATAGGCAGATTAGAGTAATAATTATATTGAGATGACTTAAATATCGACGTATTAATTACTTACCCCTCTAGCTTGTCTACCTCATCCTCGTTGCAGTTGAGTAATACATACATCTGAGCGACCCTAAGATCGTCGTCATTCAGATATCTTTTCTTCATTTTACTCGAGGGCTTTCCGAAAGCATTGAATACTTTATGTCACACCCGATTCCAGATTTAGTATTTCTTGAATTTTTAGAATTTAATTTTTCTTGATAATGTATTCCTGTTGTATTTTATATGTTGGTTTCTGTTATTGTTTTATTTTATTTTTTTGTTGGAGAGAGACTACCCGAGACCAGTAGAATACCTATTGGCATTGCCATAGACCCGGTTTAGGACCCGCATATAGAATGGACACTTGGTTTGGTTTATTTTGGGTGAACCCATGACTAAACCCTCTTTTCTCCTCTCTTAGTATATATATATGGCTTTTCTCACTCCTCTCTTTCTTCTTCTTCTTCTTCATTTTTTTTCTTCTCTCCCTTAAGCTCCCCCTAACCCTAACTCTAGAAAAAGTTGCTGCAATTTGGACCATGAGAGGTAGAGGCTAGGAGCCACCCAAGGCAAGTACATCTTACTCAATGGTGAAATTATGGATTTTAGGATTTTTATATGTTGTTTTTTTAAAAAATGATGAAAAATGTTCTCCTTAAGTTGTTGATCATGTTTAGTTCTTGGAGTTTTGGATTTTGATGTATAGATTTTCGTAGATCCGAGTTTAAAGTTTAAGATTTTTATTTGTTTCATAAGTTTCTATGGTTTCGATCTGTTAAAACTTATTTTTTTAAAACATTAGTGGTTCATTATGTTAGTTCATTTCATTTCTGGAAATTTGGCTTTTGTTTCACTTAATTTGGAGTTAAAATGGAGTTTTTATGTAGAAAATATTTTTTTAGTTTTTGGAGCTTTCGACCAAGGCTGAACTTGCTGTTGGAGAAGACAAAGTCTTCATGCGCCAGCGAGCCATGTGGCTGAGGGTGCCATATGGCCTGAGGGGGCCATGCGGCCTGAACTATTATGCATGCTGATAGCATGTGTCCATCTTGTTGGACGCATGACTGCCTATTTACACAAGTGTCATTGAACAACTTGTGCTTTCACTTGTTGAACGAATGAAAATTTTGCTAAGTCGAAGAGGGGCGTCCATGCGGTTAATGTGTACATGCGGCCAAAGAGTTTATGAGGCCAGCAGGTGCATACGGCCAGTGAGTCAATGCGGCCAGTGGGTGCATGCGACCAAAGATTCCATGCGGCCAGTAGGCGTATGCGGCTAGGAACTATAGTGTTCATTTTGTCTTTCATGTTGTTATGTTCTCTCTGTAATTTCCTTTTAGTGGTTATTGATGTGTGCTTCCTTATGTCGATGCAAGTTTATAATACCAGACAAGTTTTGTATATGAGTTTACAAGACAAGTTTATATACAAGTTCACCATCCTCATGACACAGTGAAAATGTTTGTGTATGAAAATCCATTATATTTGGCATCGGACAATCAAGTGTGAGCATGGTCTAATGTATCGCATGTCACGAATATGATAACTCATGAAAAGCTCGTACTCACGATTCGTCATTTTAGGGAGTTCTCAAGTGTCCACGACTAGAGAACTTGAAATAATTTGGTAATAATTAAACAAGATAAGATTTAACTAGAGCATTCTTGGAGGAAATAATATTGCGCTACCGTGTACCCCGATCCAAAAGGGTCCCATATGGCATAGACATTCTTGCTACGCAAGGGATCCATGACTGACCAAGTTTACGCGTGCTAAGGCACTTAAAAGACAAGTTTATATACAAGTTTATGTTTGTCAAGCAAGTTATGATTTCAAGTTCAAGTTTATACTTTTGAGTTCAAATTCTATTTGTGACAAGTAACAAGTTATGTTATTGTATGTTTGATTATGCATTTAAATTTACTAGACAACCGTACCCTTGGCCATCCAGGTTGACTGCAGTGCCCGTTGTTGCAATGTTCTTAGCAATACATTTCTAGTAATTAGGGCTTGTGATAACCCTAGTTAGTTAATTATAGCAAGTCATTGGTATGTTTCATCGTGAATTGGATATTTTTTATTCATGTAGCTCGCACTTCTAGTTTTATTTTCTTTCGACGCGTGGTTAGGGTGCTAAGTTCTGCTCGGGTGAAGGTCTGCAACCCCGGGCCTTGTTTGGTTTAAGAGTTGTGGTCCTGATCCAGAGTAGTTCCTATGCTCTAAGGCCGCTCGTCGCCTTACTTTTATTTTTACACTTTTTATCAGTTCTTTCAGTATTATTCTTGAGATAAGTACGTTGGTACCGTACAAGTCTCGATCTGTATTTGTTTCTTATATGTCTCTTTTGCTTATGTTTGGCCTTCACCTTGAGCTCCTTTGTGGTACTTGTTGCTTGGGGTTCTGACCCCACTGGCTTTGCATGGCCAGGTTACCCCGAAAAGAACCAGGATCTTAGTACCTCCATCAAGATGGCTCACACTCGTAGGACTGTGGCCGAAGCTCACGAGTAAGTTTTCTTCTTCCATCCCTCGTCTTGATTACTTCATTTTGTGGTGTTTAGCAAGAAAAATAGTTAGCTCCTAATATTTTTGAGACTGCGGTCAACATGAGTATATATTAGACCATGGCTGGTATATTTTGATTATATATTATTAAAATCTGCTAGTGCAGTATTTTGTATTCACTAGCTTCATGATCATATGTGACATATAATTTTTTATGCGTCTTTACTTTCATGTATGATATACTCTTGTACTTGTATTGTTTGATTGAGATTATAGGATATGTCAGCCTTAGGACTGACATCATATCATGCTAGAGTTCACCCATTTATCTTCTAGACAACCTTAACACATTGTGGCTTACTTCGGTATTCTGCAAGGTGCGGTTGGCCATGTCAGTCCCAGTATTTATCTAGTATTCTGGGTGCAGGGCGTGACAAGATTTTCTTGTTCGCCCATGCATGTCTGTTTTTTAGAATTGCATGTGGACTCATCTTGTTAGAATCTTAATACTCTATAATCTTCGATTGAACTCCACTTGTAACATGCACTTCTCGCTTTTCTTGAACTTTAAACTTTCTTGACATGATTGTTCCATTCTTATCCCTTGTTGATATCCTTGTATCCTTTTTCTTCAGGAATATTCCACCTCCTCCTCTTTTCGAGGGTTCTTTTGCACCGATAACTCCAGCAGATCCAGTGGGCTAGGGTCAGGTTTTGATATTGAACCAAGGGCAAGCATCAATATCTTTTTATCAGGCATCTCCGTAAGTCACGCATGTCCGAAAAGCACAATCAGCCCCACCAGTCTTGCCAGAACAGCCCGCTCGGCCCGCTACATCATTCATACCAGCCCAGCTAGCCTAAAAAATACTACCAGTTCTACCAGTACAATCAGGGCAGGCAGGATCGCAGGCTATGGTAGAGATGATCCAAGCTATGATGATGGTACAACAACAACAACAACAACGACAACTACAGCTTCAGCAACAAGTGGTCCAACTCTGCCAGCAGTTTCAGCAAAGACAAGAATAGATCAACACTACTCTTTGTCAAGGAGTTAGAGTAGCACTCGATAACAGTGGGCGTTATTCTCACAACGCGGTGACCAATGTTAGTTTCATGCGCCCAGCCAAGTTCCTCTGCACGAAAGATACAGTTTCAGCAGATTCTTGGCTTCAAGACTTTGAGGCCATCATGGATGCAACCAAGACCCCAGATGATGAGAATGTAGCAGTAGTAAAACTGCAATTATCAGATCTTGTCCAAAATTGGTGGACAGCACAAGAAATGGTGCTTCCGAAGCCCATTGATTATCAGACATTCAAGAAGCGCTTTCAGGAAAAGTATTTCCACACCACCGCCAAGTTTCAGCTCTAGCAGCAGTTTATCAACCTTCGTCAAAACAAAAGATCGATCGACCAGTATGCGGCCAAGTTTTGTCGACTCAGCCGATTTGATCCCCATATGGTAGCTTTCGAGAAAGACCGAGCCAAGAGATTTGAACAAGGGTTATATCTAGAGCTTCAGCAGTTTACGGTGGGTTATAATTATACCACATAAGATGCAGTACTCAGGGCAACTAGGTCCCAAGAACTTGCCGGCCAGAGATTAGTAGCAAGGACCAGAGGCCAGAAGAGGTCGCACTCATCCCTGAGAAGCACCGGTATTCAGTTATCATCTCCAGCACTAGCAGTCAGAACTCCTCGCCTGCCAGCACCTCCAACCTCTACAGTAGCATCAGTACAATCTACCAGGCAGTCTGTATCAGCGAGATGCAGCCACTGCGCCAAGTCAGGGCACACCAAAGAATAGTGTAGGAGGGCCAATGACCAATGTCTCAAATGTAGGGCATCCGACCATATGATTGGTTCATGTCCAATCCTATACCCAGAGACTTCTTCAATCCGACAGTTATCAACTCTGCCTCGGGCAGTGGTTGAAGGCCCGCGAGGACCAGTATTATCAGTTCGACCCCCTAGCGCAGCGTCCTCTCCTGATGCAGACTAAACAGTTCCAATAGCAACGTCCGGTGCAGTATGCACAAGTTCAGCAAGCCCAACCAGAAAGACAGAACCAACAGCAAGTTAAAGGCACAACCCCTAGACGATGGCTTGACCAAATATTTGGCAACCTAGAGCAGTTGTTAGCCGAAGGCGCTATAATTGTAGGTAATATTTTTGAGCTCTCTTTAGCTTGACTCATTCTTGGGTTCTTGTCGAACGATCTCGTGTTCCGACACGTTCGAGATATGATAGTCGTTTCGATCCTTTCGTTGAGCAAAATTGTGAGTTCATTGCCCCCGCTCTCCTGTCTTCGTGACTCGTGGTACGTGGTGTCTATCATGTATTCCGATTGTGAAGGTATATCCTGGATTAGAGTCATGTCCTAGATATAGTCGTTGGTACCGACTTACCTCCAGGATTGGGTCCTATCCATTTGTGTAAGTCAGCATAGGCAAGCGAGGATGAGTTCCTATTCGACTGACTCAGAAGTATATGTATCCATATGCCTCCAATTCCATGTGTGTTGCTTTTGTGTATTTATTCATTAGTTACTTTTGCAACTATCTTTTCTATTTTAGTTACTTGCTTAGTATAATCATTTGAATTATGATTTGTTTTCTTGAGCTTTCTCGTGTGTTCCAGCTCGACAAGCCTTGGTGAAATTTCGAGGACGAATTTTTTTTAAGGAGAGTACATATGTCACACCCGATTTCAGATTTAGTATTTCTTGAATTTCTAGAATTTAATTTTTCTTGATAATGTATTCATGTTGTATTTTATATATTAGTTTTTATTATTTTAGTTATTGTTATATTTTTGTTGTTGTTGGAGAGAGACTACCTGAGATCAGTAGAATATCCATTGGCATTGCCATAGACCCGGTTTATGACCCGCATGTAGAATGGACACTTAGTTCGGTTCATTTTGGATGAACCCATGAATAAACCCTCTTCTCTCCTCTCTTAATATATATATATATATGGCTTTTCTCTCTTCTCCCGTCTCTCTTTCTTCTTCTTTATTTTATTTTCTTCCTCTCCCTCAAGCTCCCCCTAACCCTAACCCTAGAGAAAGTTGTTGCGACTTGGACCGTAAGAGCTAGAGGCTAGGAGCCACCCAAGGCAAGTACATCTTACTCAATGGTGAAATCATGGATTTGTGGATTTTTATATGTTATTGTTTTAAAAAATATTTTTGATGGAAAATGTCCTCCTTAAGTTGTTGATCATGTTTAGTTCTTGGAGTTTTGGATTTTGATGTATATATTTTTGTAGATATGAGTTTCAAGTTTAGGGTTTTTATGTGTTCTATGAGTTTTCTTTGGTTTTGATATATTAAAACTTAGTGTTTTCAAAAACTAGTGGTTCCTTATGTTAGAGCATTTCATTTCGTGCAATTTGGCTTTTGTTTCACTTGATTTGGAGCTAAAATGGAGTTTTAATGTAGAAAATAAATTTTTGGTTTTTGGAGCTTTCGGCCATGGCTGAACTTGCTGTTGGAGAAGACGAACTCTTCATGCAGCTAGCGAGCCTTGAGGCTGAAAGTATCATTCGGCCCGAGGGGGCCATGCATCCTGAACTCTTGCCGCATGCTGATAGCATGTGGCCATCTTGTTGGACGCATGATTGCATATTTACACAAGTATCCTTGAACACCTTGTGCTTTCACTCGTTGAACGAATAAAATTTTTGCTAAGTCTATGAGGGGCATCCTTGCGGCCATTGGGAGCATACGGCCAGTAATTCCATGTGGCTAGTGGGTACATGCAGTCAGTGAGTCCATGTGGCTAGTGAGTCTATGCGGCCAGTGGGTGCATGTGGCCAGAGAGTCCATGCGGCATGTAGGCATATACGACCAGGAATTCTTGTGTGTATTTTGTGGTGCCCGTTATTATGTTCTCTCTGTGATTTCTTTTTAGTGATTATTGTTGTGTTCTTCCTTATATCGATGCAATTTTATGATACCAGACAAGTTTTGTATATGAGTTCACAAGACAACTTTATGTACAAGTTCACCATCCTCACGATACCGTAGAAATATTTGTGTATAAAAATCTATTATATTTGGCATCGGGCAATCATGTGTGAGCATTGTCAAATGTATTGCATGTCGCGAATACGATAACTCATAAAAATGTCGTACTCATGATTCGTCATTTTAGGTAGTTCTCAAGTGTCCACGACTCAAGAACTTGAAATAATTTGGTAATGATTAAACAAGATAAGATTTACCTAGAGCATTCTTGGAGGAAATAATATTGCTCTACCAGCTACCCCGATCCCTAAGGGCCCCATGCGGCATGGACAACCCTGCTAGGCAAGGGCTCCACGACTGACCAAGTTTATGCGTGCTATGACACTTACAAGACAAGTTTATATACAAGTTTATGTTTTTAAAGCAAGTTATGATTTCAAGTTCAAGTTTATGCTTTTGGGTCAAATTATGTTTGTGACAAGTAACTAGTTATGTTGTTGTATGGTTGATTGTGCATTTAAATTTATGAAACAAGCGTACCTTTGGCCATCCGGATTGACTGCAGTACCGGTGGTAGCAATATTCTTAGCAATACATTTCTAGTAACTAGGGATTGTGATAACCCTAGTTAGTTAATTATAGCAAGTCGTAGGTATGTTTGGCCGTGAATTGGATGTTTGTTATTCGTATAGCTCGCTCTTCTAGTTTTATTTTCTTCCAGCGCGTGGATAGGGTGCTAAGTTCTGCTCGGGTGAAGGTCTGCAACCCCGGTCCTTGTTGGTTTAAGGGTTGTGGTCCCGATCTAGAGTAGTTCCTATGCTCTGTGGCCGCTTGTCGCCTTACTTTTATTTTTGTACTTATTATCAGTTCTTTTCGTATTATTCTTGAGACAAGTACGTTGGTACCGTACAAGTCTCGATCTGCATTTGTTTCTTATATGTATCTTTTGGTTATGTTGTGATATGTTTGGCCTATTACCTCGTGCTACTTTGTGGTACTTATTGCTTGGGGTACTGACTCCACTAGCTTTGCATGGCCAGGTTACCCCAAAGAGAACCAAGATCCACCGCGCCTCCATCAAGATGGCTCACACTCGTAGGACTGCGGCCGAAGCTCGCGAGTGGGTTTCCTTCTTCCACCCCTCGTCTGGATTAATTCTTTTTGTGGTATTTAGCAAGGAGCACAGTTAGCTTTTTATATTTTTTAGACTGCGGTCAACATGATGTATATATTAGACCATGACTGGTATATTTTGATCATGTATTATTAAACTCTGTTATTGTTGTATTTTGTATTCACTAGCTTCATGATCATATGTGACATATAATTTGGGACGCCTCTTTACTTTCAAGTATGATATACTCTTATACTTGTGTTGTTGGATTAAGATTATAGGATATGTCGGCCTTAGGATTGACGTCATAGCATGCTAGAGTTCACCCATTTGTCTTCTAGACAACCTTAACACATTGCGGCTTACTTCGGTATTCTGTAAGGTGCGGTTGGCCATGTTAGTCTCCGTATTTACCCAGTATTCTGGGAGCGGGACATGACACTTTTAGTATTGCCTTATTAGATTCCTGATATCTATCGTCATTTCTGGGAGCTATCGTTCTATTAGTAGCAACATGAGGCTTGAAATACATCGAACAAAAGTTTTTAATCTCCTCGAGAACATAGGCTTCACAAATAGAACCCTCCACCCGTGCCTTATTTTTTACCTTCCTCTTGAGGTGGTTCAGATGCCGCTCGAATAGGTACATCCACCTATAAATGCCAGGATTACCAACGTGCCTTATAGGAACAATGAATCGACAAATGCTCCATGAAGTCGAAGAGTCCAGGAGGGAACACTCTCTCAAGCTTACAAAGTGTTACCGCAATGTCCTTCTCCTGCTTTTCTAGACGGTCGACGAGAAACTTAGTAGAATAAAGATCTCTGAAGAATATGCTAAGCTCTGTCAATGGATCCCAAACTACATACGGTAAGAATTTCCTAAATGCAATCAGAATTACCTCTCAATAAATATGTGACAATCGTGGCTCTTCATACCCTTCAGTTTGTTCTCCTTCGGGTCGACGCATCTTCTCAGATTCGACATGTACCCGTCTAAAAATTTTAGGGCCTGGATCCTCCTATAAAGTCTCTATTTGTCCTCCTTGTCTAATGGGAAAATTGACTTAGGCTGCATCACCTTCCCATTTCCTTCCTCTATCAAATGCAATGCAGGACCTCTACATGTTTCTTCTAAGTCCAACCTGGCCTTATGATTGTCTTTCATCTTTTTTTTTACGTCCATCATAGTATTAATTATGTTGTCAAACATATTTTTCTCGATATGCATGACATCAAAGTTATGTCTGATCATATTGGTGCTCCAATATGGCTGGTCCTAGAATATGCTCACCTTCGTCCAGTTATGAGTTTGACCAAATCTATGACACACTTACCCCCTTGTAGGATCTTCGATAGCACTTGGAACATATCTGACCTCCTCTTATAGCGTGTCTCCGGACCACCTTGACGGTGGATCGGCCTTCACCACAACGCCGACACAGAATACATTCATGTTCCTCCGTAACAGATGATCTCAAGAACTGTCGATGACAATCAAAGAAGCACAATTTTTCTCCGTGTTTCAAACGAAAAGCCTTAGTATTCTATAGACTAGTTAGGAATTGTCTATAACATGGCGCACAAACCTATAACACTAGGTCACAGAAGTCATGGCACAAAAGTCTATAACATGGCACACAAAATTAATAATAGAGCAGCATGAAGATGTAGCGCACAAAATCTATAATGGAGCAGCAGTAAGATGTGGCACACAAATTAAGAATTACAATAATAGGCGCATTCTATACATGCAAGCTAACTGACGCACAAAGCAAGATTTACGAGTAAGAGAAGTGGCGATCTATGCAAGTGCAAAACAACTACAAGACAAAACACAAGTCACCAGCCAGCGCAACAGTCGAGGGCACGACAGTCGAGACGTGCCAAAGTCAAGGTTCGCTTATCGAGGCTGAACCGAGCAAAAGTGTGCCAAGAGTTATGTGTATAAGAGCGACGTACTTTTGATAGTTAATGCATAATGTGTCAATTGTGCGTCGGTCTGCTGATTAGTTAAAAGTGCACCAAGGAGAAAGTTGGTCAAAAGTGCGCTGAAAAGTAGACTAGCGCACTTTTGCTCAGTTCATTCGATAATACATCAATTATGTGCCAAAGGTTAAAATCTTCCAAAAGTGCGCCAGAATAATTTTTTCTAAAAATTTATCCCTTTGACATACTTTTGCAAGAAATTGGCAGTACTGTACGCACGAGTATGGAATGCGGGTCACATTTAACATGTGCTCATAGTTTAAATCCTTTTGTGTACTTCTTGTCACTGTTCTTCTTCTCCAACCGACCCACCCTTGATACACTCATAGCTCAAATTTGAGATTATGACATTGCTCCATTCCTCAAGCAACAAGATCAAAAAATTAAAAAAAATCAGGCTCGAATCGTGGAAAAACATCTTTTGAAAATACCTCATTTTTAGGGGGATCATTCCCTAAGAAAATATACTCATAAAAACCCTCATAGTAAAATCAAGATAAAAATATTAACCACCTTAAATCTGAAAACTCCAAGAACTAATTATAATCAGAACACTACTAGAAACTAATTACAACAACAAATACTAAGAATAAAATTATTGCCGATCATATTTTTTCATATTTGCAAGATATACTTGCCTATGAAGAAAACAGAAGAAAAACAAGAGAAATGAACAAGTGATGACAGAGAATGAGAACAAGGATATATATAGGCAAGGGGTTGATGGTGAACCGTCGGATCTCTCCAACAAATACAAGCCACACACCCTACCTACTACCACCACACCATCAATATTAGCCAATGTGCGCCAAGCTTCCATTCAACCATGCACTTGAAGTATACCCAAAGTGCATCAAAAGGAAATCCCATGCAAAAGTGCGCCAATCTTTAGTATATTCCAAGTATACTGGATAGGAAAGTGACATTGCTCCATGAGCTGTCTGATCATGGTCTTGCTTAACTTGACTTGATGCAGTCCTCTAGTTCGGGAACTACGTTGGCGACCTAACGATCTCGAATACTTTCAAGTTCAGACTTGCACGGAACGACTATTTGATAGTCTTCCGGTGAAGCTAGATGATGCAAGACATGAATCATGTTACTTGATTGTGGCATGAATCTATGTGACAAGCATTGAAACGAGACCAACGAGTACTAATTAACACGTAAAGCAGGCAAGTATTAAAACAATAGAAACATAAGCCTTTACACTAACGCGAGTCTAAAGGGTTATTACGAGGATTGAAATCGTGCAAAGGCATGTAGAGCAACGCATAGAAAAATCTATCAAGTTACTTATTTTCCTTATTCTAGACAAGCAATATAAGATGTGATTATTCCCTTATCTAGGTGCGTTGAACTCTTTATTAGCATGCAAGGGGTGATTTTCCTAGCGACTAGCATCTATCGGCCATGTTTTATGTGTCTAGGCTAAGAAAAGATAGGTTCATCATAACCACCCACCTTAGCAATGATTCGCATCGACAGAGCGATACTTCGAGCGCACATTTGAAAGTCTAAGTCTGAACTCCTAAAGGGCCAAGTCTGAAGTCCTTTGCCTCAAGCGAGTCTTCTCATTGTCGTACTTGTGCCGTTTGAATTAGCTCTCCGCGCTGAGCAGAGTGGGTCGTTACATAGTCCGATCGATAGATCGACTTGTCTGCGAAACAAAACCAGTCTTCCACAACCTTTGCTGCAGGCCCCATCCACATGCATGTAATTAATTATTTCGGTGGGGGTATGTGTTGTACCAAAATGCTCCCATGGTCGTTCGTTTATAGACATTATTCAGGGATATTTTGGTCATTTTAGGGGGGGCGAGGATTTTGGTAAATTCTTTCGATCAGTTATATTACATAGATAATATAGTCTTTTGAGGTACCTTTACCAAATTATTCCTATATTTTAGTCGCTTATAGACATTATTCAGCGACATTTCGATTATTTTACTTTAAAAAATAATCAAAATACCTCCATAACAGCCTTAAAGGACTATAGTACAAGGGTATTTATGTTTATTTTAATCATTTAAAACTTTATAAATTTGATTTATTTTATCTATTTCTATCATAGATTCACAACTTAAATTTTCTTATACTCTTTTTCAATTCACATGGGCTTCTAGTTCTAGACTTCTAATTAATATTTACTACTCGATTCATGGATAATAAAAAACAACCGTTACAGTAATCGCAAGTTCCGCAACCTCAACTGGCATAATCGTAGGGGGTACAAGGCCATGGAGGAAAATGAGGGCATCATCGTCTCAATTCATCTTGTATTTAGGAAAATTTTAGCAAAATTTACAATAAGAATGTTACAATTGTCAGTGGTGTAACTCACTTTGAATGCATAAAAGGTAGAATTTGAATAAAATGCGTATCTAAATCTGACATGAAAATACTACGTATACATTTATATCATTGTATATAGTATATGCCCGCTTGAGTAAGACAAGGACCATGAGACATGGAGGATGAAGCTCTACGGAATTTGTATCTTGAAGAAAGATGTATTTTAATATATATATATATATATATATATATATATATATATATATATATATATATATAAACACACAAGTAGTCGGACCGGCACACTCGTCGCGTGTGTAACACATTCTTTTATAAATCGATATTTTATATTTATCAACACTAACCTTGGCATTCGCATTATGGTCGACGAACACTAAAAATGGCTTAGATGTGGTCCTGATCCAGATGTAGCCCGATCAAACCCGAGCTTAGCTAGCCCTGGTCTAGTCAAAGTCCGAGACTGACTTGGACAAGTCTCCAAGGCAAAAATGGTTCCACTGACCATAACCCGAGCTAGTCACCCTAACGGATTTGGCCGACTTTTACCCTTAAGACCTGAAAGTCCAACCTAGTCTGGTCGACATATCGGCTTGGCTGCAAAATAGAACCAGTCTTCCACAACCTTTGTTGCAGGCCCCATCCACGTGCATGTAATTGTTTCGGTGGGGGTAGGTGTTGTACCAAAATGCTCCCATGACATTATTTAAGGACATTTTGGTCATTTAATGTTATCTATATCTAAATCGCTAAACTATATCATAACATTCATAAAACTATCTATCATCGAGAATATATCAAGAACTATTAAAGAGAAAGACTCAATGAATATAAATAAAAGATATGAATTCGAGACTATCAAAAGGAAGAATATAATCATGAACCTCAACCTCAATAGCTCCATAGAATTGATGAGAGTCATCTAAGCTGTCAATGTTAGTTATCCAGTCATGATTGGATCAAATACAAATACAACAGCAACATTTATAATATATGCATATGTACTAGAACTAATAGGATCGAGAAAGAATACTTTAACATGATAACTATACATATCACTAGAATGAGACAATAGAAAGCATTAACTATACTATATGAAGATGTGCATATAGTGATACTACGTAGGAACTACATTGCAAGACACTATCAAGGACTATATAAAGAAGTAACAATTTGTGTATAATGTGCTTTAGAATACAATTTTTTTACATGTGGTTGGGTTTGGGTCTACATAATTAATACGTGAGGTGCATGTCACGTCCTGCATCCGCATGATCGGACATGGGTTGTGTGCGCGTCCAGTCTACGCCGCAGTATCGGCGGTAGTAAGCTATTCTAAACCGATATAATCGTCAAATACCGATAACATCAATCATTGTTCAATCACAGAAACTAAACAAGGGACACTATCTACACATGCACCCACGATCACCACAATCCACTAATATAGTTTCATGTACATCATACAATATCCAAATTTAGTGTAATAACCATACAACATAATTTTTTTTATTTATACATCAAATCTCTGTCCTAATTTCTAAGTCTTCTAGAATATGCCATCTGATCCAATGCTATCTCCGGGACTTAATATGTCAACATCCAGTCAGGATTGGAGCAAAGTGCATCCATACAAATGTCGTACCATATAAAATAAAGCTTTAAAATAAAATGTAATAAATGAAATACAATAAACAAAACCAGAAAATGTAACTCTGAATGTTGTCATAAAAGTGAACCTGCAACACGAGAAACCATTAGACATCTATGAACCAAAAATGACACACTAGTATCTAAGTGCAATTGAAATGTTGTGTTCGATATGTAACCGGCTTGGGTTTGGTGGTTTAGAGGGTACGACTTGAACATACTTGCAGTGCATGTCGGGCTATTGTTCAGACATCAGACATGATGGCTACATAGCTACATAGCATTTTTTTATCCTGTGACTCACGTGACACAATCAATATGATTTAGACAATAGGTACATGAATCCAGATCAATAGACAATATCACAATAACAGAAATTGGACTCAAGTATAATTCGTGTCAGAGTCGTGTCGCAATATGATACATAACTGGAAAAATAAAGGAACTAGTATTTATAATGTATTGAGAACATAAATAAGAAAGTACTTGCCTCAGGTCCAATGTTGTTGATGTTGATCCTAGTCCAACCTATTAAAATACCAAATTTCAATATCAGGTTCCTATGTATAACATGGAATTTCTACTGGAATGATCTGGGTCCAAAGTCCTTTATCCAGTCTCTCTTAAAGCCTCTTTCCTTATTAACCCAAGTAATTCTAACAGCCTAAAATTTTGACCCAACCGATTAAAGCCGAGTATTTAGTTTAATTATTTTCAATTCATTACAAACAAGGCCCATAGCTGAAATTAATTTATTCTGGTAATGTTTTTATTATTTACCACTAAGTCCATTACTGGCCCAATGAAACCCAATGATAGAAAATTAAGTTTATAACATAATAATCCTCTATTGGATTTATTCTTTGGATCTAGATCTCAGGAAAAGAGAGAGACGAGATTTTTAATTGAAAAAGAAAGAGAGAGAGCTTCAGGAACGGAACCTCACCAACCCATTCTTGTATTCAATCCTGGCCCGATATGAATTCATTTATGCCTTTAAAAATTGCTTAATTAATTTATTGCATATGATTACAAGTCTAAAAGCAATTTAAGCAAAGGCCAACATTGTATTTTTATTAATATTTATAAGATTCCTTGGCCCATGTGAACATTTCAATAGATTCAACCATATATAATTATCTTAGTAGTTAGTATAATACTACTATTACGTAGTTAGTATACTGAACTATTAATAATAATATTATTATTATTATTAACAAATTAGCAAGTAAGACAAGTTGAGTAATCAATATGTAATGCTCAATTAATATTATTTCTAATTATGGTTACTAATTAATAAATATATTTTCTTACTATTTATTCTTAGTCAATATTTTATAGCAATTAATTGACATAAATAAGTGTATAATTAGTTAACTAATTAATGCTATAACTAAGTATCACTTTAGTTAGCTAATCGGACATATTTTCCAAGTTTGATTTTGGGCTGTACGTTCACTTCCAAGAACCTTTGTTGTCTAAACAGACCCTAAATTGGAGCATAGGAAACTTGGTACCAAGAAAACCAAACTATGGTTGACCATGGATATCAGACAACCTTCCCTACTATTTATAGGCTAAATTTTAACAATCCTTCTATTTGGCACCCGGGTGCACTGCAGCTGCAAAAAAGGTCGGAGAGATCAGAAAAGACGTAGGAGGGAGGGGGGAGGTGCAGTGATGCATTAGGAGAGTGGCGGCGGTGCCGGAGGGATAATGACTGTTGCGGCGGGAGCAGGAGGTGGGAGGGATGCTCCAACGACGGAGTAGGAGAGGGGAGGGGAGATGGAGGAGGAGGAGAAGGAGGGGGAGGCACAATACTCTCCTCTCCGGCCCTTCCTCTACTCTTTCTACGCACCCCGGCGTCTCCGACGGCCTCCCTGGCCATCTCCGACACCTGGGTGCATAGGGGACGACGTGCACTCCGGTGCCAAAAAATATTTTCAAAATTTTAACTTGATATTCTTAACTATTTAAAAATTTTAATTTGATACCTTAAACTTTAATATTATACAACTTAATATTTCAACTATAATTATATAATTTAAAATTTTAACAGTGTTAACGAAAAATTATAAATGATGAAAATATTTTCTCATTCATGGTCACTTCAAATATTCGGAAAAAAAAAAGTGATAATTTGGTAAAGAAAATATTATTTATTTTTATTGAAACAAAAAAAAATTAATGTCGAATTGACCGACCGTACCGATTTGAAAATATTTACTAGTTAAGGATAGTGATTGATATAATATTAAAATTTTGGCTATGAAATTGAAAAACATAAATAGTTGAGGAAATAAGTTTAAATTAAGTCTTATTTCTACTTCTTTATTTTTTATTGTCAAATCCCCATAGATCTTGCGTTAGCGAAGGGCCTACGATGAGGTCAGTATCATCACGTAATTGTTGAAACCTCATCTTACGTCTCACGAATCACAATACTCGCTTACAATTACGTGGAAGTAGGCTTGAACAATCTTTTAGTCAGTTCAACGCTCTCCAGTTCCATTGACTTACAATTCTAATACTTTCTTGAGATCAAGACGGAGAGGAAGTGAAGACGAAGAATTGGTCAGCAGTCAGCAGTCAAATCACCAAAGACCAAAGACCAGTCAAGTGGAGCCAAAGCTTTCTTTTTCTCAGTCAAACTTCCCTTCCAATCTCGTACTAAATATCCTTAGCCCTCTTTCTCGTTTATAAACCACCGTTACTTAATCACTCTTTGTGCATGAAGCAATAACAATGCATTAGGCTTATTTTCGGCTTTCGCATATTCGATCTCTTAGCTTTCAATAATCCATGGATAGCGGAAACGGGGAGGAGCTGAAGCAGCTGCTGAGAGTTCTGGCTCAGGGGCAGGAGCAGACGAGGCAGCTCGAGGCCAGTCTCGACCAGCCCTCGACGGCCCAAATATGCAAATCGTTGGCGCAGCAGATTGAGTCCACTTTCCAAACTGCTATTTCCATGATGGCAGAGGGCTCACAGCAGCAGCAGCAGCAGCAGCTCCTCGCGCACACGGACTCGCCTCCATCTGCAGGAGACAGTCCGTGCAGCGAGGGCTCCATTAGGGTGTTCAAGGATCATGAGCGCATGGATATGTATAAGAAGAGGTATAATATATCCATATATACTTGAATTGAGATTACTTAATGTCAGTATATCGTAATGTCTTATGATGCACGAAAACATACACGAGATATGGACATATATGTATGAGATCTCTCATGTACACCCTTCATATTTGGTTGATATCACATATCGTTAGAGATATTAGCATTAGAAAATCTTAATCCAGTTCAAACATAACAACAATTAGTATTCACTTGTACTCCACTAATTATGGGTTTATATAGGAAAAGTATGCCCAGATGGAGTAAGCAAGTAAGAGTGTGCTCTGGTGGTGGAGATATGGAAGAGCCTCTGGTTGATGGCTATGCTTGGAGGAAGTATGGGCAGAAGGACATTTTGGGATGCAAGCACCCAAGGTTAGTATATATGTCCCTCCCCTTTAGGAATCTCACCAACACTCCAAATGTCCTGCCATGCCCGTGCCAATCTCCTGTGGTGTCGGACACATATTGGATATTGTATAATGCCTATACCTTGATTTTATTTTCTGATGAAGTTTAACATATTGTTGTCATGGACAACTATATATTATTCCTTCTCATTCAACAATATCAACCTTCCTCTTTTGGCATATATTTGGCATATGTGTTTTTTTTTTTTTTACTTAAATGACACTACTAAATACTTATATGCTATGTCTGCAATCCCTGCAACATAATTAACAGCTAACGGCTACCAATCAGTAACCATCATTAATTTGCAGGGGCTACTATCGATGCACTCATCGTAGCACCAAGGGATGTTTGGCCACCAAACAAGTGCAGAGATCCGACGAGGATCTGTCAATCTTCGACATCACCTACCGAGGAGTACACACGTGCACGGAGAAGCACGAGATGGTCCAAGCAGAAGAAAACTTGCAACAGAACGTAGAAGCCGATCAACCAAAACATGATCTGCAACTGCAACTGCAGCTGCAGCAGCTGCAGCAGGAACAACAGCTACTCCAGACTGAAGATACCAATTCCGAAGCCCAAATCCGTGGTGGTTCTTCGTACTTCTCACAGTCCACACTGAACAACAATTTCATGGCCAATTTCTCCCCGACGTTCGTGTCAGCGCTCGAACCAGACTACTACTCTCTGTCCCGATGTCAGATAAGCAACTACGGAGGAGGGCCTAAACTTGGTGCACAACAAAAGGAGCACGCAGAAGCGACCGGAGCTTCGACATCGATGGCAAATTCGCCTATGGTTGACATGGATTTTGTTATTCGACAAGGGGAATATGGACCTGATTTCCCGTTTGATGGCGCAAACTTCTTCTAGTTCAGGTTGAGTCGAGGACAATAATTTGATCAAGCAACTTCCTGTTAAACGCCATTGCCCCTTGAGCAAAGAGCTTGCCCTTAGGTTGGGACTAATGAATTTGGTTAGGAACAACGTTTGAGTAACCCTACTAGTCTTAGTATAATGACATTTTATTGTTTCAAATAAATGGGACCCGGATCCTCTCCTCAGCGGAGAGAACTCCTGAAGTGTCTCAGTTGTCTTTTTTATTGGATGGTTGGATTGGGATTATTTGATTTAACTTATTTAAAAAGCTCTCTCTCTCTCTCTCTCTCTCAATTGTACTTAAATTTCTTTTCTCCTTTTGATAATCCTTTAATAAGATAAAATTACTATTTGGAAAAAGATAGATTTAGCAAATGGGACAAATCAAATCCATCTCATTAGCTTTTTTTCCCTCTTCAAAGAATTCCCACAGATAATATAATACGTAATACTCTAGCCTACAAATTTTCAGTTCAAAATGTAATCAATACTTAAAAAACTAATCAATTTTAATTTTAATGTAGAGTAATCCAGTGTTGTCTTATATAATCCTATTTTAAATAGTCTGAATGAGGGAAACCCAAATATTGCCTATGCATTAAGGAAAGGAACAAGAAGAAGAGACTAAGATAATTTATTTGAATGTGAATTGAGTTTTTTTTTTTCCTAAATGAGAAATAATTTTTTTTTTTTATTTTGATAAACAAAATTGTCATGTCCCACCAATAGGTTGAGAGAAAGAAATAAAGAGGTTGAAGGAGAGAGATCAAGTTTTTCAGATCTTCTTGGATATAATTTATGAATTTTTCTTTGGGTTTTCTTTGTGTTCTTTTTCTAGTATTGTGGTTTACGAAGTTGTAGCGATCTTATAAAGCCTTGTAACCATATTTAGTAGTGATATTGTTCTCACTCTGATTTTTACCGCTTAGGAATATTTACTTATTATTCTTGTATTTTTGTCTTATATATTATGATTTTTATTTTCTGCAAGAGTGCGTCACCGTAAGAGTTCGGTGTTGCGGGTGTCGGTTCGTTGCGGATGTTCATCTTGGTAAATAGTTTCCGTATTTTATTTTCAACATATTTTGGTCCTTCTATGTCAAAAATTATTCTTTACTTTTACACAATTGTTAACATTTCTATTGTTATAACTATGTGGCACAAGTATTATTCGTGCGGAAAAATATTGAGACAAAATAGTAAAAAAAGGGGTTTGCAGAACAGTAGATGCTGAAAATGGACTTCACGACAACGACGAAGTAAGTGAACGTAAGTGGAGTTTGCGAAATCAATGGAAACCGATTTGAGACCAAGTAGAAGAAAGAGTTCACAATAACCGAGACGATGATTGTGATAGTAGAGCAGAAAAGAAAGGAGGGAAAGTTATAAATAACTAAGTAGAAACAAAGCTCTGTGTCCCCTAAAGCAAAAGACAAATGTTGAGAGCACTACAACAGTTATTAAGTAACGCCCGTGTACATATTGAAATCTGCCAAAAAAATGTACAGTCCTTGCTATTTTAAGACTGTTTAAATTTTGGCAGTTTTATTTCATACGGATGGTCAAAATTTTGGCACTCTTAGATACACACAGGACTGTTAAAATTTTGACAGTCCTGAATATGCATATAACTGCCATAATTTTGGTAATCCTAAAACTGTCAAAAATATGTTTTTTTATTGATTCTTGTAGTGTCCTTAACATTTGTCAAGCAAAATATCATACAATGAGTAAAACCGAGTCTACACGCGCGCACCAAGCACGATAAATTGGCATACCAATCTTCCTGATGAAAAAGTACACGAAAATACAGTAGAGTACTTTAATGTAATTACAATAATTATTTTTGTGTACCGAGACAAACTAAATTAGTCCTGGCTCGATCCGAGAGGAACATGGGCTATGGTCGTGCCCTAGCATATACAATTTTTAGTCCGGCCCATATTTTGACTAATATTAGCCCAGCCGAGATGCCCGCCCTTCCGGACTCTAGCCTATCTGTACATAGATGATAGACAGTAAATGAGCCCTAGCTAGAATTTGTGGATTTCTCTACATAAAAATACGAAATCACCCTCAAGTCTCAAACACTATTTAGTACAAAACAATTCTGAATTAAAACTTGAATGCGTCACCAAATTATGCAAACATCAACCAAATGGTCCGGGCCAGGAGATGCCTTGGGTGTGGAGTAGCCATCAATAGGTATTGATTGAGAGAAAAAAATATTGAGGTTGAAAAGAAGAGATTAACTTTTTCATATCTTTTTAGATATAATCTCTAAAAAAAACTTTTGGGTTCTTTTTATGTACTTTATCTAGTATTGTAGTTTAGCAAGTTGTAGAGAACTTTTAAATGCTTGTAACCTTATTAAGTAGTGATCTCACTCTCACTGTAGTTTTTACCGGTTAAGAATATTTACTTATTACTCTTGTGTTTTGTCTTATATATTATGATTTTTATTTTCTGCAAGAGTCACCGTTCGTGTTCGATGTTGGGGAAGTCGGTTCGTCATAGACGTCTATTTTGAAAAATATTTTCCGTTTTTATTTCCAATATTATTTTGGTCCTTCTAGGTCAAAAATTATTATTTACTTTTACACAATTATTAACATCTCTACCGTTATTTATTGTTATAACTATGTGGCAAATGTATTATCCGTGCGAAGAATGACTCGACCTAAAGCAAAAGGGGTCTGCAGAGTAGTAGATAACGAAAATGGGTTTCATGACAACGAAAAAGTAAGAGAACGTAAGTGGTGTTTGTGAAATCATTGGAAACAGATTTGTGACTGTCACGCTCCGCTCCCAGGATACTGGATAAATACGGGAACAGACATAGCCAGCTACTCCGTACAAGGTATAGAACGTCGTACGACGGTCACGACTACCAGTCATATTGGGTATCCTAGCATGTAAGCATATCTATGGCCTAAACCTGATCTCATATTCACATGCAACCACAATGAAATAAGCAGCAAGAATGATATCAATAGAAATTATGCAAGACCAAATGGTCAAAATACAAATGATAATCAGGAAGTCTACAGCAAAAAAGATGTAGACGAGAGTACCTTTCCACACAGTTCCCAATATGATCTGAAACTAAAGGGTATCCTCCAAGCTAGGTCTGGAAGA
>JAYESA010002306.1:0-26001 GCA_036927795.1 Iris macrosiphon
TACAATATACTCGTTTCTGCAAACATACTTATAGGCCTGCAAGCAGATAACATTAGCATGCAACCTATCTCTAAATGAGGGTCATTAACACGACAAGCCATCTTGGACTATATTCTAGTGAGATGTTGACCACTTCGTGTGCAGGCACGATCTACACCGAAGGTCCCAAAATATCCGTATTACGATGCACCCTTCCAGTCCAGGTCACACACCCTACCGAAGGTCCCACAATAACTCGTTACTTTTAGGCCGAAACGATCCCAGTGTCCCGACGATTGTTCGAGGAATCAAACCTTGTACACAAGTTGTCCATGTCCATGAAAATACGTGAACGTCTAAACTCTACTAAAATGCACGGTATCAAAAATTTCCATAACTATATAATTACTACTCAGCATTTACCATACTTCTTGAGTTATCGTTCGTCTCAAATTTACCATCTTTATGCAGTTACCAGCCCAGGGACACGGCCTTAGCGAACCAACGGTCCCGAAACCTTCTATGTTACACTTCTTTGAAACATAATAAGATACTCTTTATGTCTAAAATAATAGAACCATATTCTATAGAATACTCTACAACAGTGATATAGTCAACAAGACATTGCAACAATATGAAAATCTATTTTGTAGCAACAAGTCTAAATAATCTATGTAAAAGATAAAAGAGTGATACTTTATACAAGTCTAAAAACATAAATTCAGAGTTCATATCTAAGGCATCAGTACGAAAGCCTAACTCTTATATCAAGTTAATAATTTCATGTTCTGAACCATCATGTTATAGAGTGAGATTATTCTCTTATCTATGTGGTTTCTATTCTTTTATTATCAATACTAATGACATCAAAACATAAATTAGCAACATCAATTGTTAAGTATGAAGGTAGAGCAAAGAAAGGTTCATCGAAAATGCCTACCTGAAGAAGCACATGACTGCCTCGACCGAGCAAAACTCTAAACAATCCTCCGAAATGAGCTCAAGTCCAAATAATACTTCTACAATTAACCATCTCAAGGAACCATGCAAAGTGGGGCATTACATAATACAACACTCAAAAATTTTTTATCCTCGAAACTTCTGAGAATAAACTCATCCAACTGAACCTCAGGAACCTGCTACTCAAACTCTGACGTTGATTCCACGCAGCAGGACCATCCAAACAATATGAACCAATACCAAGAACTCATAAGCACCTTCCAAATCTTGCACAACTCTCTCTACCCACAATAACATGCCTGTACAACTCTCTGCACTCAATCCAAAGACTACTCTTAAAATCCAAGGCTGCACCAATAGTGCTCAAACAACTGAACATAAAAAAACTCAATAAAATATCTTAATATACAACTTGAACAAACCTTTCATAATTTCAGAGATAGATCAAACACAATTTCCCTCATTCTAATACAAGGTCCCTCACGCCTTATCCTAATCTATCAAACAAGGACACCACCAAAATCAATCCAATAATATCCAAAACTTTACCAATAATTCTCTGTCTCCATCAACGCATGCACCTCTCGCAGGATTACATAACTTACTGGGAAGCTAGCACTCATAACACCAAGAGAAAACATAGAACTAGGGCAACTTGCCCGGGCACTATACCTCGATCATTCTGAATCAAAGAACATAACATGAAACCAAACCAATATCTCCAAATCGAATCCAAGTATTGCACCTCAACCAATCCAAAACTTTTTAAGACATCAAATTTAAATCACAACCAAACTTCCAAACTTGACTGCATCAAGGTCCAAATCCAATATGATATATCAATACTTAATTCTCTTCAAGAAAATTTTACTATCTCTGAAGTTTCCATTGAGCCGATCCATGATCCATCTTCCGAGAAATTCCTCAACTCAACAAAACAACTATCCAAATCTAAATCACTTATAAATCTTGAGTTATTTACTATGCATACCTCGATCACACTCTTCAAAACATAATCTCAATCCTGATAACATCATCCAAGTTCAACCAAGTATAAATTCGTATTTGTTCTATCCCCAAAGGACAATTTCAATTCATCTCTCGCTTGCAACATATCAAAATCTATATCCATATTGCTCATCAACTTTCTCCCAATAACAAGAAATTCAAAACTATTAAAATTTAATGCATTTTGTCAGCCAACAATCAATTCTTTCAATCAATCCTTATAATGTCATAAGCAATACCCCAAGTATTCCAGCCTATGCAATCTCAATATTACCTCGAGTAAGGTCAATCCAAATCCAAGACAATTCTAATCCAAGGACCGCACTACTATTAATCACTTCTTCCAAACGGACAATTCTGAATAAAGATTAATTTCATCAATCAAATTTCGTCCATCACCTTTACTTTAGTAAGATTCTATGAAACAAATCAGACAATAATCAATCAATCCAACAAGTCCCTGATATCATCTCATTCTTCCAACCGAAAGCTATCAATTCATCTTTAAATAATCAAGCCACCAAAATCAAAATATAATATGCCATTCTAATCTCAATAATCATCAAACTTCTCAAGATCCACATCAAATTCTGAGTCTCAATTCTCAATCTCGCTACACTAGCTTTATAGTCTATCCAGATAACTTTTCTAAGGTCAATCAAACCAATTCTATCACTTAGAATTGGGATGTCTGCCTAACCACTAGGCTAGCTCACCAGGACATACTCCAATATTTGATAACTCATATCTAACAGGCAACCAATCCGTTGTACTTACTCACAATCCTAGGGGTCAAACCTTATCCAATAATTTAGGACATTCTACCAAAACTCTTCTTACTCAAAACATCTAAACATCCAACAAAGATCATCCTACTAACGTCAACATCCCAAAAATCTAAGGGTCGGAGTCTATTCAACAAAGCCATTCCTAGAATTTATTAATCTAACAATTGTCCTTAATTATATCATGATCGACAATCAATATAAGAACCTCATAGTGCAAATCCTAAAGTTTGTACGCTAGAATCCACCAATCCAATTTCACAAATCTAAATCACCAAATCGCAAGTTATAACTCTTGATCACAAGTCTATCAATCATAAATTACTTCCAATCCAATCATGCTCGTCCTCGATACATATAACTCATTCACTTGTATCAACGAATCTACTTAATATCAATTCAGCCAATCAAGACAATCCTCAAAATTATCGTTCGCTTTGATCTTGTATATTCATTCTATCCAAGTTATAGATCGATTCCTATAATTTATTCTAACTATCGATCTTGTTACACTAAACCAATAATAAATCACTGATAATTCCAATATCCACCAAGTCGAGTTTGATAAATATTCATCCAGTTATGCATTATGGTTACTTTAACCAAGTCGTCTGAAACTTCAACGTTATAATTCAATCAACCAATAGTCTTTAATCTAGCATCCATAAAGACAACCAAGTTTAAAGATTTAACATACACACACCTATCATTCGTCCAACAAGAATATCCTCAAGCCAATGTCTATCTATCTTCAATATACTTCAATATCATCAAGTATATATGCATGGCCATAAAATTATCTATTCGTGAAACATCATATTCATTCTAGCCAATACTATCTTCCGAAGTAGATATTGGTTAAACTCATCCAAACTCATGATCGGATCAACTATCGTCTATCTCAAGCCTTCGAGCAATACAAATATCAAACCTTAGAGCCATTATCTTCCAAACAAATTTACAATCGTACTATCCTCCAATCGCACCATCTAATCTTCTTAATGCAAATCTTAATCACCCTTAATGCAAGCCAAAATTTCATAGATTATCCAAATAATTTTCTCAACCAAGCCATCCATTCAGTCATTCTGAATCCTTATCCGATATAATCTAAAAATTGCACAAATTATTCTCAATCATCCGAACCAATCTTATATGAGACATTCAAAATCATAACTAAATATGCAAAACTCTATTTGAGGCTTTGTACTATCCATCCATTGCTGATAGAATCACAAATACCCCAAATCCTTCAATCCATCAAACATCCCCAAGTTTACCCAATACAACACTCAGAGATCAAGCCACTCTACATACCAAAATGTATCAAAATCAAACTAAAACCAATATGTGCTCCATACTCTAAGTGAATATCCATTCTATACATTTCTTATTGCGGTGATCCCAACGATAATAAGCATACCATCAACTAAAATAAAATTATAACCAATCTACTTGAACATGCAAACTCATTCCATTCCTTGAAATCCAAGCACGCATCCTCCATAATATTATGAATAATCTCAAATCTCACTGCAGCACCTTTACTGATAGCCATCCAAAATCCAACTATTCTCATGCCCAAACATCCAATAACTCAGTCTGATTGCACAATATTCTGAAATATTTCCAACATATTGCCTCAAACACCTGAACCAAATACTGTGCTTTGCAAAGCTATCCCTGGTTATAAAAATGTCCACATGAGATCCAAAATATTTAGACTTATTGTATGGAACATCCAAAAAACTTTGAGAGAGAGAGTCAAGGAATTAAATATCAAAAGTAACATCATAGTGATAGATAATCAATTGGGGGTTCCAAGGACATAAAGTCATACTCAGATACCAAAATATCATGCCTCGATTATGTAGAACCAAATGTCGCCACTGAACGTGATGTTGTACAAGCCTAAATTATACTTATATAAGACAAACACAAAAAATGACGATTGAACATCTAATACACATAATCATCACAACAAAAATACCATACAAAAAATTTAAATCGACACAAGAAATACAAAAATGATTCTCTTTATTGATGAAATACAATAGAATTACAGTGACTCGAAGCAAAAAAAAAAATAACTTGATTATAATCATTTAATCTATCTCTCTCAATAAAATGAAACATGCGATAAGGCTTAAAACTCGAGAACTGTACAACCAACAATGTTTCATGCATTATATCCTTTCTATACAAAGAAACCATGTCTCTATCCGCAATGCTTAAAGTCGTCAACCAAGCTCCAATGCTTCGACCCTCCAAGTAAACTTCACACCTGCGAAGATCTGGTGGGGGATCAGTAAATAGAAATGCACTGGTGAGTGGCCTCTCTCCCACTCAACATAATCAATACGTTCATTATGTGAATGCAAGCAAACTTATATGGCCTTTCTTCCTGAGGATTGGTTACATGGCATAGAAGAAATAAAGCGTACTTGTGTCACAACATAAAGTGTCATGCAACCGAGTACTAGGAATCAACTTACCAATAGATATCCTCCGTCCATCCCTATCAGCACAATAATATAAACCTATGATTTATACTCAAAGTGTCACAGGTGTGTCTCTGCAAAAGATAATCGTTAGACTCATTAAAATATAAGTGTACAGTGTACTCGTTCTGCAAGCATACTGATAGGTTTGCAAGTAGATAACGTTAGCATGCAGCCTAACTCTAAATGAGGGTCACTGTCACTATAATTCATCTTGGACTATATTATTGTAAGACGGTGATCACTTCGTGTGCATGCAAGATCTACACCGAAGGTCCCAAAATACATGTATTGCAATGCACCCTTCCAGTCCAGGTCGCACACCTTACTGAAGGTCTAACAATACCTTGTTCCTTCTAGGCTGACATGATTCCAGTGCCCCGACGATTGTTCGAGGAATCAAACCTTGTGCACAAATTGTCCATGACCATGTAAAAATAATTAGACTTTACTAAATTAATGGTATAAAAAAGTGCAATAACTATATCATTACTACTCGACATTTACCATACTTCTCGAGTCTTCGCTCTTCTCAAACTTACCATCTCTATACAGTTCCTAGTCCAGGGAGACTGCCTTGGCGATCCAACAGTCCCAAAACCTTCTATGTTACACTTTTTTGAAATATAATAAGAAAATAATAGAACAATATTTTATATAATACTCTACAACAGTGCTATAGTTCATAAGATATTGCAATATTATGAAAATCTATTCTATAGCAACAAGGCTAAATAATATCTGTGATAGATAAAAACAGTGATACTTTACACAAGTCTAAAAACATAAATTCAGAGTTTCTGTCTAAGGTATCAATACAAAAGTCTAACCCTTATATCAAGTTAATAATTCCATATTCTAAACTAGCATGTTACAGAGTGAGACTATTCTCTTATCTATGTGGGTTCTCTTCTTTTATTAGCAATACAAACTGATGGCATCAAAACATAAATTAGCAACATCAATAGTTAAATGTGAAGGTAACGAAAAGAAATGTTCATCGAAACTACCCACATGAAGAAGCACATGAATGCCTCGACCGAGCATAATTCTGAACAACCCTCTAAAATAAGCTCAAGACAAAATGATATTTTACCAACTAACCATCTCAAGGCACCATGCGGAGCGGGGCATTATATAATACAGTACTCAGAAAATGTTTCGTCTTTGAAACTTCAGAGAACGAACTCATCCAACTGTACCAACTAAACCTGAAACTACTACTCAAACTCTGACACCGACCCTATGGAAGTAAGATCATCCAAACAAGTTGAACCAATACCAAGCAATCATAAGTACCTTCCAAATTTGATCAAGACTTGCACAATTCTCTCTGCCCACAACAACATGCTTGTACAACTCTTTGCACTCAATCCAAAGCCTACTCTTGAAATTCGAGGTTGCACCAATAGCGCTAAAATATTTGAACATTAATAATATCAATGAAACATCTCATATCTAACTTGAACATGCCTTGTATAATTTCAGAGATCGATCAAACACAACTTTCCCCCATTCCTCAAACAACGCAAGGTCTCTCACGTCATAGCCAAATCTATCAAACATCGACACCACCATCCAAGCATATCTAAAACTTTACCAACAATTCTCTGCCTCAATAAACGCATGCACCTCTCATAGGACTACACTACTCAACTCACATGGCAACTAGCACTCATAGCACTAAGGGATAACTTAGAACTAGGGCAACCCATCCTGGCACTATACCTCGATAATTCTGAATTCAAAGAACATAACCTGAAACCAACTGATATCTCCAAATCAATCTAAGTATTTCACCTCAACCAATCCAAAAAATTTTAAGTCATCGAATTCAAATAAAAACCAAACTTCCAAACTTGATTGCATCATGGTCCAAATTCAATCATATATGTCAATACTCAATTCTCTCCAAGAATTTTTTACTATCTCTGAAGTTACCCTTAAACTGATCCATGCTCCATCTTCTGAGAACTTTCTCAACTCAACAAAAAACTATCCAAATACAAATCATTTACAAATCCCGAATTATTTACTATGCATATCCTGATCACACTCTTCCAAAAAAGATCTTAATCCTCGTAACATCATCCAAATTCGACTAAGTATAAATTCATCTTCGTTCAATCCCCAAGGGACAATCATAATTCATCTCGGAATACGCAGTAGAGGAATTGAACGATAACAGAAAGATTATAACTCAATAATGGAGTAAACAAGGAAGACATAATTAACAAATAACCATACTTTTACTGTGGCGTGATTAGGACAGACGAATAGACGGGGACATAGTTTATTTTGGAAAGCAGGCTTTAATGAGAACGTACAATAATCAATTGATCAATATAAGAAGTGTGTGATTCATATAAAAGAATTTTATGTGATGTACCAAATTAAATTCAGGTGAGAATGCAAAGATATGCAAATTAAGGAAAGTTGATGATTGTATGATAATAGGACATAGTCTCAATAATATCCGAAAACCATATATATATATATATATATATATATATATATATATATATATATATATATATATATATATATATATATATAATCACTTTACTTTCTAGCTGCAGTGAACTCTCGATTCCATGATTCAAATAAATAGCTACAATGTGCAGCTTCCTAGCCATATATGTTACAAATATACTTTCAATTTTATCCATTTTCAAACAATATCAAACAAACAACTCAAGCAAGGTTCCCAGAATTGACTAAAAGGAGATCAATCAAGATAATTTCAAGGATTTGGTGGATCAAGGAAATTAAAGAAATCAATTACATTTGAGGAGTCTTATTATGTGATTGAGTAGCATTTTATTTCTTATACATAAATCCTACTAAGAAGCCTTTAATTCAATCTAGAGTCTTAGTTTAAGTCCAACTATTTTAAACCAATTTAACTATTTTAAACTATTTTTTTTTTTTACTTCCGTTACTTATCAAAGAGGGGAAATGGATGAAAAGAGAGAGAAAACCTACCATGGAGAGAAAATTTGGTTTGAATGAATTTGGGTCATTTAGTTGGTGGCTTTTATAGGTCTTAAGGACTTAGGACCCAAGCAAAGGAATTTAATTTTTAACCAACTCTTTCTAGAAAATTCTCTTAACTATTTAAGAAGCAAACAAATTCCATTGTAGTAATTTGCTTAATTAATCCATTCAAGAATTTTTTTTACTTTATTACTTAAATAATTTTAGTAAAGAAATTGTAACCCATTGCTATTATTATTTTCTCTTAAAGGATTAAAATCGAGTTTAATTATAATTTTTCTTAATCTAATTTACTAAAACTTTTTTAGTTGAAAACTCTAGTAAAAGAATTAAGATTAAGAGATTTACAAATGACAAGGGAACAATAGTTAATCAATAATTTTCTAGATAGTGATTGAGCATTACTTTCTTGCAAGCTCGCAATATAATGATTTACCTAAGTAATATCACTACATCACACTATTTACGAAGACGAGACATGTATGGGCCACTATAGAAACGTGTGACGACCCGAATGTTCAGGTACGAGTGCGTGAGCGCATCCTTCCTACATCGCGGCATCGACGGTAGTACATTGTTCTAGACCTCATTAATCATCATAATGCTCATGAGTATCAGTTTACTCAATTACAGTAGGTATGAAAAGATAAATGTTGTAAACAATACCCACATACAACCCACTAGTCCATATCTCCTTTCAGCTTACATTTTAGCGGTACACCTATTGTTTATATTTTGGTGTTTCCAATCATGTTCTCACTCACATGTATACGTGGACCCCACCAAATATGAGTGCTATTTTTTTAGAATTATTTACACTAACTACCCCTAAGTTTTGGACTTATTACAAATGGTACCCCTATTTTTAAACTAATTACATTGACCGTCCCTATATTTTTTGTTTATTATACGGGGTACCCCTACTTTAAGATAAAAAAAAAAATTATAACACTAACTATCCCTATTTTTTTATTTTTAAAGGGATGGATGGTCAGTATAATTAGTTTAAAAGTAGGGATATCCTATGTAATAAGTTTAAAACTTAGGAATAGTTAGTGTAAATATATTTTTAGAAAATTTACTGTAGAGAAATTAATTTATATTAAATTAATGCAAACAAAATAAGTTTACTTAAATTAAAAATAGAGACACAGTCCGCCAACTCAGTTGGCGAAAAACACAACGCAGCGAACACGTGTACAAAAAAGCCAAATGTGGACCCCACTATCCAATTTTTGCCAACACTGTTGGCAGAAATTGGGCAGTTGGGCCCGCGGGTTGGGTTGGGGTATTTTGGTTGGTTTGATTTGCTTTGTTTTATTATTATTTTAATTAATTATGTTTTAATTTTTTATTTAGTTTAGTTTTGGAATTTGGTTTAAGAAAATATACTTTAACGAAATAAAATTAAAATAAATTAATTGTAACAAAAAGAAACGGTTTGGTTTTTTTATAAAATTGTAAAGAAATTTTTTCCCATTGCAATGTTTGATAAGAAAAAAAAACTAGTATTTTTTTTTTGTCCTCTAATTTTCTGTTTATTTTAATGGTTTAGTTTTTTTTATATGAAAAAAAGAAGACTAAGTAAAGAAGAAACACAAATAATAGGTTGGGGAATGATTTGGTTTTTATTTGGGTTTGAAATTGGGTCTGGGTCTATGGATTGGTGTTGGTTTAGTAGTTGGTTTATGTCCAACGGTTATTTCACAACCGCTCTTTCAACGGCTCTTATTTTTCCAACATTCGTCTAATGATCGTTTCGAAGTTACCTATATAAACGTAGTATTTGTTTGATATCAACATACCAAACATTGCAAACAAAAATTTTATTTTTTTCCATACGAAGTTTCTTTCTTTCCACACAGGAGAAGCTCAGTTCAATATACAATCTGTGAAGTCCATTTTCTTGTTGCCATGGATCGAAGTATAACAATACTATGCTCGCTTGGTGGTGTACTAAATGAGTTAGCTTATGAAGGAGGTTTAGTTGAAGTTCTTTTAATTAATCAAAATATTTCGTTTGATAATTTACGTAATCTAATAATTAAATTTTTTTCTATTGACTATAAATTTTTATTGGTACATATTTATCTATCTAATTGTATAAATTTAGTTAGTGAGGAAGCATGTAAATTTATTCTTGAAGTTAATATACAATCACCATATATTAATATTTTTGTGACTCCAACACCACCACCACCAAGAATTAGTAGTGCTCCTAGTTCTTCTCACCAAGTTATTTCATTTACTGAAGAAGAACATAGAGTAGATGATGGTAATACCGACAATAAAAATAGTGATGATTTAATAAAAAATATAGATGATGTACTTAATAATAATGTTGATAGTTTAAACAATTTATTCATTGGAAGAGAATTTATGAATCGTCATGCATTTAGAAGTTTTATTAGTGATATAGCAATTGTAAAAAAAATTTGTTACAGGGCTATTAGAAACAATGCCAGTAGAATTGTATATAAATGTAACGTTTCTAGTTGTAATTGGAGAGTGTGCGCTAAAGCCATTGGCAACAGCGAAACATTCATCATTAGTACGCTAGAAAATTTACATTCTTGTTTAGGTGGACTTACAACAGAAAATCATCCATTAGCGATGACTATATGGGTTAATAATAAGATTATTGATAAAATTCGTGATAATCAGTTGTATAGTCCATCGCATGTTATAAATGATATCTATAGGGAACACCGAATACATATTAAATATTGTAAAGCTTGAAAAGCTAGAGAAATTGCTCTATCAGAAATAAATTATAGTTATATTGATGCATATAGTATTCTTGAAGAGTATGCTTTTCAATCATTGAGACAAATCCAGGTAGCAGATGTTATATAAAGACTACAGAAAACAATAAGTTTTAAAGAATTTTATTTGTTTCAAGGCATGCATTGATGGCTTTTTAAGGGGATGTTTACCTGTGATTAGTACGTGTTACATTTTTTTCCTCTAAATTTTAAGGTATTTTATTTATTGCGTGTGCTCATGATCCTAACTATCAATTATATTCAATTGCTTATGTTGTTGCTGAGAGCGAAAACACAGATTCTTGGACTTAGTTTTTAAACGGTTTGAAAACATCTTTTGAAGGTAGTTTTAATGCGTGTGATACAATTTCTTTTATATCAGATAAACAGAAAGGATTAATAAATGCTATGCGTGCTACTTTTCCAGAATTACCTCATTTTTATTATATTCAACATTTTAAACAAAATTTAAAACAAGTATGTAGACTGCCTTATTTTTAACATAAATTAGACTACCTTGCAAGATGTTATAATGAGACAGATGCGAATATTTGCTTTGAAATAATTAAGGCTGAAAATATCGATGTTTACAATTGGCTTGTTGGAGTAAATGATGAAGCTCATATTTTATCACACTGGATAGCAACTTATTCTTCGTGTCCTAGATTAGATATTAACATGTCGAACCTTGCTGAATGCTTCAATAACTGGGTTAAAAACTTACGCGATAAACCAATAACAACACTACTTGATGGTATTCGAGCTAAAATTATAACATTTCAGGACAAAAATCAGCAAAAAGCTAAAAATCTTGCAACTGATTATTGTCCGAAGATGTTAAATACTATAGCCAGTATCACAAGAAAAAGACACCAGTTGCAAATATTGAGTATAGTTGGTTATTTGTTTGAAATACTAGATCGTGAAACAAACAGAACATATGTTGTTAACTTAGATAAAAAATATTGTACATGTTTTAAATGGTATCATACTTGTCTGCCATGTGTACATGAATGTTATGCTTGTAATTCTAAAAATATTAGCATCGAGAGTTTTTATCCAGGTATTTTTTCAAAGAAGCATTAAGAAGCGTATATGAGCCGCACCTGGAGCCAATTCCAGTCCCTAACAACGTTCAAAGTACATTGGTTATAGGCGACATTGGAGTACCAGATGTACGACGGAAAGCAGAAAGACCAAAGAAGAATCGCATCATTACGAAGGATCAATCTTTAAGAGATCTCCGATGTAGCAACTGTAATAGTTTAGGACACAATCGAAGAAGATGTACCAACCAACCAAGAGAATAAATGCATTGGCATAGATTTTCTTAGAAAAGTTATAAGTTCATTGATGTAATTTTATTTCTAATACATAAATTTCTAATAAAACCTAGCAGTACAAGATTTTCATTCTCTGCCTCTTGCCATCCTGTCATAATACCTACGAGGCATTGGCCTAAGACCAAGTCTATTTATTCTTGTCCTCGGGTCTCTCCCCTGGCAATGGTGCCCATGGGTCAAATTCATCAGTCTCATGTGTCTACACCGGCGTTGTTGGAGTCACAAATAACTGAGTAGCTGTATCAAATTATGGTGCATCAAATATAAAAATGGCCATCAGCATGTAATAATCCCAATAGTCACCACCAGAATGTGACGTCCCCTCGTCCATCTGTGGGGTATGTGCCTGTGACGTCCCCTCGCCCGCCCACTGGGAAGTGCCCTGGCCAGCCCACTGGGAAGTGTCCTGGTCAGCCTGCTCGGAAGTACCCTGGTCAGCCTACTGGAAACTGCCCTGCTCAGCCTGCTGAGGTGTAAACCCCCAAAAAATTCAAAATTTAAAAATGAATTTTCTGGATTTTTTTGTGATTTTTAACTAATTAAAATAAATGTTTTCTGGTATTAAATAAATTTTGTGATTTTATTAAATATTAAAATATTATGAAAATAATATTTTTTGGGTGTAAAATAAAATATTAGACATACTGCAATTTTTTAGAATTTATTGGACCAAAAAACTATTTTTAAAATGGCTAAAAACTAAGTTTTAAAATAAACCAAAATGAACCGGGTTAAACCCATTCTAAACCAACCCAAACCGGTTCAAATAAACCGAACTGGACCAACCCTAGCGGGCCGGGTCGGATCCATACCCGTACCCGCATCCAAACCCGAACACGACCCGCCTATCCTGCTATAGTATCCCCAATTAAACCCCGATAAATCGCCTTCCCTCCCCGGCCGTTTCCCCGCCGCCTCCGCCGCGATCCCCACGTCCGTTCATCGCTTGCCGCTCTGACTTCCCGACCCGCCGTCGCCAGCTTCTCCTCTCCCCGCCAATGGCCGGCCTTTCTTCTCCCCGCCGTGCCCTATTTAAACCCCCAGTCGATCTCCTCTCGACCACCACCACTACCACGATCACCACTTCATCCACCACCGAACCACCATCCTCCAGCCGATGACCTCCTCTCGACGAGAACCCCTGCCTCTTCACCACCGTCAACCGCCAAGCTCCCCTGCCCCTTCACCACCGTCAACCGCCAAGCTCCCCTGCCACCGCCATAACCGCCAAGCTCCCCTGCCACTGCCGCAACCGCCAAGCTCCCCTGCCACTGGACTCTGCCGACGAGCTTCCCAGCTGCCGCCGCCAGCAACCCCACTATGAAGACCAGCAGATGCCACCGTCCGGCCAAGCACCGCCGCGCCGCACCGCGTGTATATGACGTATAGTCTGTTCCGATTTCCTGTTCAGGTGAGGATTTCTCTTTCCTCGTCGTGCCGATGTTCGAAGAGGCATTGCGACCCGTTCCCTGCGTGACCCTCTCGAACCCTGTGCAATTTGTTCGGGGTATCGCGTCCTGTGATGGTCGCAAACCACGACGCAAAAATAGAAAAAATGACTCTTATTTATGAAAATTCAGAAACTGGCCCAAACTCCCCGGTTCACGACCGATTTGTGTGCAACCTGTTAACTAATTCTAAAAATCACCTGAACAGTAATTTAGACCATATAACCAAGTTTTAAACCCTATTTTTAGTTTAATTTATTGAGCTGTAATTTGCATATTATTCTCGGGTAAAATTGGCCAAAATTTTGGTCTTTAAAAACCTAAATTTTCCCAGAACTGGGTGCGTCCTACTAAACGAGGCAACTTGGTCATGTGCAAACTTTACCGAATGGTACGTGCTGTCAATATGGACGTGTGAGATTTCACGAAAGTTGATTTGGATGAGCGTGCACACCAGAATCAACGCGTATCCGTCGACAACACCCCGTATCGGCCCTGTTCTAAAACTCGTTGTAACTTTGTGTACGCTCGTTATTTCAAAACGAAACTTGTGCCATCGGACTCGTAGAAATACGCTGGTTCTGTGACCCAAGTTTGGTTCGATTCTGAGAACGTTGACAAAATCCCGTATCGTGGGCCCCATGGCTCCACTTGACGGGCAATTTTGTGATCGGGTCATCAAAATCTAGTTCTGGACATTCTGTTGGGTTCGTATCGTTGTTCTGGACTTGTAAACACTAAGTTTGATGAATTTGGAGAATATTGTCTCTGGCACATTTTTTGGTGTGAAGTTGGCCACATGTGGACCCCGCTTTGACCAGAAACTGTCACTTTTGTCCCTGTGTCCAAATTGGACTTATGGACAGGCAATTCTAGCTATTTGATATCTTCTGAACATGGTGGTAATAATTATTTCAGCAACCGGAGGAGTACCTGCAGATCCCGCGGATACTGGAGCAATAGTTGGAAACCAAATCCCAAGCAAGTGTACCTTGCCAATCTTGCAGTATTTTCTACATAATGCTCTCTTGATTTAATTATATGATATAAATGTTCAACCTAGGACCGTGTAACATTGCTTAGCGTCCGAATAATATTCAGGTGTCAACGCCGTACGCGGAGTTGTGTAACGTCACCTAAAGATTGATATTGCGACCCTATATATCTTCGTGCTTGCATTATCAAGTACGTCATACCATAGGACACCTGACACTGTTCATGAGACAGAATCTTCCTGAGTCATTCATGGGGATTCTGTATAGGTTACAGTATTCGAGACATAGAATTTTTATATCCAGAGCTATCATATGACTTGCTGCATTAGATATGATCTTGCGTGTCATGGACATGAGACGTGTGATTACATTGGGTGGGAAGAGTTTTACCATACTAAAGGCTGATTATATATATATATATATATATATATATATATATATATATATATATATATATATATATTACATTACTGGAGGTGCCTTAGACTCTGACACAGAGCTTTGGCACATTTACTGGCCCTTTGAGAAAATGCTGCTATGGATTTCCCCGACACAGAGTCTATAGTAGTCTCAACCTGAGTATGAATAATGCTCTCATTTGCATATCACATAGCTGGTTACATAGTTTACCCTATTGATTCATTTATTAATGCACTGCATTTATTTGGCTTGAGTTATTCTTGTACCTTGCTATGTCCCCTGAGGGCCTGGATCCGGATTATGTCTCCAGGTTTAGCAGAAGAGATCTATCCCGAGGTGTACGGGATAGGAGCATACATTGGAGCAGTACTAGAACCCGAGAACGAGGTGATCGCCGAGGATTTCTCCTGAGTATCTGCTTATTCTATACTCAGTTATTTCTGTTGTTTCCTGTTTATTGAATTAATGTATCAAACTCATTATCGGGTTGTTCCCCGAGATATGTTTTATTGAGACTTGATGTTGCTTCATATTTTATATTGATTGTATTTATTTATGTAGATGAGATTAGTACCATAGCCCTTATTGTTGTTTTACAGCTTAAGTACACTCTGATTGGCCCATTAAATTGGGTTTGCCCATCGGAGTGTGCTGCTGGCCTTTGCCACGTGTCTAGTCCCTCGGTATTTTGGGACTGGGACGTGAGATGGTTTTTGTGGTGGCCCATGCAGGTCAACGACTAAATTATTTCGGTTTCAACTTAGGAAATGAGCAAGCCTGCGACAAAGATAGAATAAGTTTTAGGATCTCATCCACTTGATTGAATCGTTCTTGATCTATATATCAGATTCGAATTAATTTCTTAACATGCATCCTGCCTTGATTCCTTTATGCGCCTCTTATAGTTTATTTTGGATGCAGAATAATGGATCCACCAGCAAGCGACGAAACTCCTGCAAGAATACCACAAAGTGCTATAGCCACCTACGAAGAAGATGGAGTGACGCCATTAATTGGAGATCCCTCCACTCACCAGAGCAGTCAAGCAAATCAGCATGCTTCTAGATTTCGGCAAGATAACATTCCACCTCCGCCACAGTTTACTCCACCAATGCCGTATTCCCACAAGGGCAGGCTATGGACGAACAACATATATTACAAATAATCTACGCAATGATGCAAGCTCAACAACAGATTCATCAAGAGGCTCAGCGTCACGAGGCAGAGAATCTGAGAAATAGTATAGTGATTGCACTGGAGCAGGCGAACCTACCAGCTCGACGGCCATCGATGGAATCTATCACCGATTTTCGCCAACTGAAGCCCCATACCTTTTCAGGCAAGGAGGAGCCCACTGAAGTTCATGAGTGGCTCACAAACACTCAACATCAATTAGAAGCAGCTGAGCTTCCAAGAGAGCATTGGATGATTGCCGTCCGGATGCAATTGACGGGCAATGCACATCACTGGTGGCTATCTGAGGAGAGACGGCTCGGACCAGACTGAGTCACTTGGGAAGAGTTCTCTAGACTTTTCCAGGAGATGTACATTCCATCTATTGCTCGATCAGAACTTCGGGACAAGTTCAATCGCCTCACTCAAGACAGTATGACAGTGGAAGAGTATAATGCGGAGTTTATCCGTCTGAGTCGCTTCGCCCCTACCCTGATCCCGACAGAAGAGGAGAAGGCTGAGAAGTTCTTCGACGGACTAAACTTTGAGCTACAGAGAATGATCGGATCCGTTGCACCTACTTCATACACGGACGTCCTTGCTGCAGATCGACATATGGAGTGCGTCACCAGAAGAGAGTCCAACCTGTAGCGGCCTTTCACATCAGCACCAGCTAGAGCATCGCATGGAGAAGCTGCAAAGAAACCTCACCTGCATCAAGCACCACAGAGAGATATATCCAAATCCCTAACCCTTCCTACTTATCACTACTGTAGCAAGGTAGGCTATGTTGAGAAGGAGTATAAACGTAAATTGGGATTATGTTTAGCTTGCGGATCCAGTCAGCATTCAGTGAGGAAATGCCCTGAGCGTCGAGAGGGAGCACCAATGGTAAATCAACAAGCTCTACCAACACCAGGAGGATATCAACCGAGGCCACCCTTGGCACCACGAATAACACATTTTCAGCAAGCCCAGCAACAACAGAGGATGCCACCACAAGGACGCAAACAAGCTTTTGCGATGACAATGAAAGATGCACAGATTCGTGGAGTAGCAAATACGCGTAAGATTTAAATTATTCATAGCTATCTATTCATAGTAATTGCTTTAGCACGTGCTGTTAGTTCATGACCTTGGCCTTAAACCTAGTATTTTAAACTTATTAAATAATTGATAACATAGTAGTTTTCCTTGCTCTATCCAGATTTCTTTACTCTTGAATTACCTAACTTTCATTTTCTAGGGAATACATTATTCCTTCCCTATGTGTTTTGCTTAACCCTCATCCTTCGATTTCTCCTTCATCAAGATTCTTTCTTTGTGTCATGCTTTCAAACATATTTTACAACCGTGTCATCTTTTCTGACCGGTTATGTTTTGTTATTCTTTGATTGCGAGTGCGCAATCCTCTTAAGGGGGGTAGATTGTAAACCCCCAGATTTTTCAAAATTTAAAATAAATTTTCGGGAATTTTCTATGATTTTTAACTAATTAAAATAAATGTTTTCTGGTATTATATAAATTTTATAATTTTATTAAATATTAAAATATTATAAAAATAATATTTTTTAGGTGTAAAATAAAATATTAGACATACTACAATTTTTCTGGAATTTATTGGACCCAAAATCTATTTTTAAAATGGCTAAAAACTAAGTTTTAAAATAAACCAAAATGAACCGGGTTAAACCCATTCTGAACCAACCCAAACCGGTTCAAATAAACTGAACCGGACCAACCCTAGCGGGTCTGGCCGGATCCATACCCGTACCCGCATCCAAACTCGAACCCGACCCGCCTACCCTGCTACAGTATCCCCAATTAAACCTCGACGAATCGCCTTCCCTCCCCGGCCATTTTCCCGCCGCCTCCGCCGCAATCCCTGCGACCGTTCACCGCTTGCCACTCCGACTTCCCGACCTACCGCCGCCAGCTTCTCCTCTCTCCGCCAACGGCCGGCCTTTCTCCTCCCCGCCGTGCCCTATTTAAACTCCCAGTCGATCTCCTCTCGACCACCACCACCACCACGATCACCACTTCATCCACCACCGAACCACCATCCTCCGGCCGAAGAACTCCCCGAGCTGCCATCATTCACCACCACCATCTCGACGAGAACCCCCGCCCCTTCACCACCGTCAACCGCCAAGCTCCCCTGCCACCGTCGCAACCGCAAAGCTCCCCTGCCACCGCTGCAACCGCCAAGCTCCCATGCCACTGGACTCCGCCGATGACTTCCCCGACACCGCCGCCAGCAACCCGACCACGACGACCAGCAGATGCCATCGTTCGGCCAAGCACCGCCGCGCCGTGCCGCGCCACGTGTACATGACGTATAGTTGATTCCGACATCCTGTTCAGGTACGAATTTCTCTCTCCTCGTCGCGCCGATGTTCGAACAGGCTGTTACGACCCGTTCCCTGCGTGACCCTCTGGAACCCCGTACAATTTGTTTGGGATATCGCGTTCTGTGACGGTCGCTAACCGCGACGCAAAAACAAGAAAAACGACTCTTATTTCTGAAAATTTAGAAACTGGCCCGAACTCTCCGGTTAATGACCGATTTGCGTGCAACCTGTCAACTAATTCTAAAAATCACCTAAATAGTAATTTAGACCATATAACCAAGTTTTAAACCCTATTTTTAGTTTAATTTATTGAGTTATAATTTGCATGTTATTCTCGGGTAAAATTGGCTAAAAACTTGGTCTTTAAAAACCCAAAATTTCCCAAAACTGGGTGTGCCTCGCTAAACGAGGCAACTTGGTCGTGTGCGAACTTCACCGAAAGGTGCGTGCCGTCAATACGGACGTATGAGATTTTACGAAAGTTGATTTGGATGTGCGTGCACACCAGAATCAACGCGTATCCGTCGACAACACCCCGTATCGGCCATGTTCTGAAACTCGTTTTAACTTTGTATACGCTCATCGTTTTGAAACGAAACTTGCACCATCAGACTTGTAGCGATACGCTGGTCCAGTGACCCAAGATTGGTTCGATTCTGAGAACGTTGACAAAATCCCGTATCGTGGGCCCCACGGCTCCACTTGACGGGCGATTTTGTGATCGGCTCATCGGAATCTAGTTCTGGACATTCCGTTGGGTTTATATCATCGTTATGGACTTGTAGACACTAAGTTTGACGAATTTGGAGAACATTGTCTCTGGCACATTTTTTGGTACGAAGTGGGCCACATGTGGACCCCGCTTTGACCAGAAACTATCACTTTTGCCCCTGTGTCCAAATTGGACTTATGGATGGCAATTCTAGCTATTTAATATCTTCTGAACATGGTGGTAATGATTATTTCAGCAACCGGAGGAGTACCTGTAGATCCCGCGAATACTGGAGCAACAGTTGGAAACCAAATCCCAGGCAAGTGTACCTTGCCAATCTTGCAGTATTTGCTACATAATGCTCTCTTGATTTAATTATATAATATAAATGTTCAACCTAGGACCGTGTGACATTTTTTAGCGTCCGAATAATATTCGGGTGTCAACGCCGTACGCGGAGTTGTGTAACGTCACCTAAAGATTGATATCGCAACCCTATATATCTTCGTGCTTGCATTATCAAGTACGTCATACCATAGGACACCTGATACTGTTCATGAGACATAATCTTCCTGAGTCATTCATGGGGATTCTGTATAGGTTACAGTATTCGAGACATAGAATTTTTATATCCAGAGCTATCATATGACTTGCTGCATTAGATATGATCTTGCGTGTCATGGACATGAGACATGTGATTACATTGGGTGGGAAGAGTTTTACCATACTAAAGGCTGATTATATATATATATATATATATATATATATATATATATATATATATATATATATATATATATATATATTACATTACTGGAGGTGCCTTAGACTCTGACACAAAGCTTTGGCACATTTACTGGCCCTTCGAGAAAATGCTGCTATGGGTTTCCCTGACACAGAGTCTATAGTAGTCTCAGCCTGAGTATGAATAATGCTCTTATTTGCATATCACATAGCTGGTTACATAGTTTACCCTATTGATTCATTTATTACTGTACTGCATTTATTTGGCTTGAGTTATTCTTGTACCTTGCTATGTCCCCTGAGGACCTGGATTCGGATTATGTCCCCAGGTTTAGCAGAGGAGATCTACCCCGAGGTGTACGGGACAGGAGCATACATTAGAGCAGTACTAGAACCTAAGGACGAGGTGATCGCCGAGAATTTCTCCTGACTATCTGCTTATTCTATACTCAATTATTTCTTTTATTTCCTGTTTATTGAATTAATGTATGAAACTCATTATCGGGTTGTTCCCCGAGATATGTTTTATTGAGACTTGATGTTGCTTTATATTTCATATTGATTGTATTTATTTCTGTGGATGAGATTAGTACCATATCCCTTATTGTTGTTTTACAACTTAAGTACACCCTGATGGGCCCATTAAATTGGGTTTGCCCATCGAAGTGTGCTGCTGGCCATTGTCACGTGTCTAGTCCCTCGGTATTTTGGGACTGGGGCGTGACATGAGGGACCTCGTCATCTTGTTGAGGCGGGCTATCCATATGACAAACATGATTATACTTTCTACGCGGACGTGCTTGCCGTCGGCTAACTAAGCCTTGAGGATAATTCGGTGGAATATGTAACAGAGGGTTCGGGGGAGTCAAAATTGCTTGCACATTATCCAAAAATGATCTTTCTGCTGTGCTCAACGAGTCTCTCACTGGATAATTTTCACATGCTATATTCAAATTTGGAAGTTGAAATATTAAGTAGAATCCAATTAATTCATATAAAAAACTATGGAGACAAACATTTTTATCAATAAAATACGTACCTTCTTAATTACACGTTGATAGCATTCACGATAACTAGCATCATCAACGGCCCAATATTGGAATCGTAACTCCTCTAATCCTATGATCGGTTACTGATAAGAGAAGCTCCCCACCAAGACCTATAGGCAATATCACATAATGCTACACCATTTAAACAAATATGAGAGTATGATTTCATATAATTTTGAAAATTTTATTTTGTTCAACTTTTTAAATAACTTATCCTCATCTATAGAGTCCATTAGTTGAGACGACTATACCGCAGGCTATGTCTCAAATCTAGAATTTTACTGTGGAATCATTTTGCTTGCTTTTTTAGCTGCACTTCCTCTACTATGGTTTAAACATGGTGGCTCATTGGGAATCTTTTGTTTCACCCAGAACTGTCGTATAACACGATCAGCTGGATGATACATGATTTTACTGTCGAATATTAGGAAACAACTATGGACAATAAGGTCATAGGCTGTTGTTTGTATTTCAGTAGGATTCTGGTCAAGCCAGTACGAACAATATGTCACCTATTTTATGACAAAAAATAATAAGATAATGGTCATAATGGCTTTATAAAATAATAATACATATATTTTACCTCGTTATACTTCAGTGTATCAAATTTTCCCCGGTATAAAGAGATAACCACATGTTCACAGTGTACTGGATCTGATGCATCTGTAGTCCACCGTAAAACTGATGAAAAGACACCAACGTCGGTATTAATGCGGGAGATTGGCCTAGCAATATGAAAGTGCTCGTAGCACCAAACCTAGAAAATACGAGCATATGATATAAGTGCACATATTTTAATGTAAATGGAATTAAATAAAACTTTTCATATGATATAAGTGCACATATTTTTATACCTGTATTAATGTCGCACAACCACTTAAATTTACCTTCGATGCATTCATGTCTTCAAATTGTACAAAATTTGTCATAGAACGATATAAATATGCCAACACTGACGCTCCCCAAGCGTGGCGCGTATGTGCGGCCAGGTCTACCAAAAAAGGTAGAAAACGTAAATCAACTAAATCTGATGAGTCTGGAAATAATATTCTGCTTAATAAACCTAGCAAGTAGGCTCTGGTGCAAGCAATGACCTGAAGAAATGATGAAAAAATGATATGCGTTAAATTAAATTAAAAATATATTACGTAAATAATAACATAAGTTGCAAAAAATATCATACTTACCCAATCCTCATCCACTGAGATAACTTTATCACCAATATGATCTAGGAGCAAAAAGTTGTGACGGAGCCACGTAAACGTCATAAGGTTTTTACTAGGTTTATTACGCGACGCCTCCACACCTAGGTACTTCATAATCATAGTGTCGACGAAAATTGATTTATCAAATATTATAGGTTTATCCGTAATAGGTAAACCTAAAATATTTGCCACATATGCTAGAATATTACTCATCTCTCCAAATGGTAGCTGGAAGATATTTTGTCTAGGCCACCAACGCTCAACTAAACTGAAGACTAAGTCTCTATCGTGTTGCATAAAATATATCTTGTCAACATAATAAAAGCCAAATATTTTCAACAGTGCCACCTGGTGGTCGCTCAACCTCAAATACCCAAGTCTGCTATCTTGATGCCATAAGACATGCTCTCGGCACCGTTCATCATTAGTATAATCGTATTGCTATATATGAAAAATATAGACGATGTTATTAGTAGACATGTACAAAATATCATTCATATTGATTTACACAATTAAATTTTATTGTACCTTCCCATAAAATACCAAACTAGATATATGTTTCGCACGTTGCTGGATTATTAAATCTGTAGTAGGCCCTCCAGGAATACGTCCGTCGTTTTGGCTGCCCATCTGTATAATTATGGTTGTCAAAACACATATTTTAGGTGCCCGTCGTTTTGTACGTTACATAACTTAAATTCACTAAATAAATACTAGTATCCTAACATTTAAAAAATAAAAACTAACATAAAATTATTGCATATACAAATGAGAGTATAAATGAAGGAGAATAGAATAGAGACCTGAAACAATAAGGATTGTGTGTGCTCACAAAGACTGCTGTGTCCACTTGCAAAGGAGAAAAAATGAAGGCTGCTCGAATTGCTGCTATGTTCTCACAAGGAATGCTGTGTCTTACTTCTTAGTGTACTCTGTTCTTCTTCCTCCTTCTCTTTTTACAACTCACACCTCCCACCAACTTCTCCTCCTATTTCATTACCCCTCTCCTTTACTTCCTCCCTCCACGAGACATGTCTCTTCTTCTTTTTTCTTTACTCTCTCATGTCTCTTCTTCTTTTTTCTTGCCAAGTCTTTTTTTTTCTTGTCAAGTCTCTTGTCTCTTAGTATTATTATTGTGTAGTCTTTCTTATCTCTTCCTCGTTAAACCAAACCGAAGAACATTATCCCCTTCCACGTTAAACCAAACCGAAACAATAGCCATTGGACATAAACCAAAACCAACTCCTGAACCAACATCAATCCATAGACCCAGATTAAATTTTAAACCCAAATAAAAATTAAACCAAACCAAAATTCAAATTTCAAACCCAAATAAAAATCAAACAAAAATCCAAAACTAAACTAAATAAAAAAATTAAAATCCAAAACAAAACTAAATTGAAAAAAAAACAAAAAAAACAAAAACAAAACTTAACTAATTAAAAAAACTAATAAAACAAACCAAATCAAACCAAACCAACCAAACCACCCCAACCCAACACGCGGGCCCCACTACCCAATTTTTATCAACACTGTTGGCAAAAATTGGACAGTGAGGTCCATATTTGTACTACGTCCATATTACCTCTAGTACGATATCCGAAGTTCACACAAACAATCATAAAGAAATGGAGGGCCCTTATGTGATTGAAACAACATTTTCAAATGGCGCTTACATATTAGCCAAGCCTAATGGAGATTTGATAATGGCTCCTATCAACGACAAATTCCTGAAGAAGTATTATGCTTGATCTCCCTTGCTTAATGGAGTATGATGAAGATTTCATTCTGATGATACTACCTACAAAGGTTAGTTGAATCATATTCTATCATGTTCATATGACCTCTGAATAGATATGTTTAACTAATTTGAAACTTCAAAGCCTATCATGTCCATATTACCTCTGATAGTGTTTTGTATACAAATTTGGTTGGATCATATTCTATCATGTTCATATTACCTCTGAATAGATATATTCAGCAAAACTAGTTACCGAAAGTATATCATGTCCATATTACCTCTGATTTATATTCTAATAATAAGTGATGGGTCTACAAACTCAGAAAATGTATCTTCATTATCTCTGAGAATAACAAATTACAGAAGGAGCAAAAAAGTACATAATCCATCATTGGGGAGGAGCAGTTAAATCACGGATTTGTTGTGCTAAAGCAGCCATCCTTTCATTCCTGGAGTTTAAAATGTTGGTGCGATCCAGTTCCAGTCTTGCTTCGTCATTGCTCAAGAGAGATAATTCAGACAGAGAATCAACAAAACTTGCATGGATGACACCCATATATGTCAAGTTCTGTTGAGCCGTATTCACTGTAGCGTCCCGTTCTCCCGGTGCGGAGAGCGCGGCTAAGAAACACAAGACAATATCGTTCGATCGGGATAGATTGAAACAAGAAATCGTCCTCATTATGGATTTTTTTCTTCGGAATCGATTCCCATATTCAGTGGACCATGCCCCCGGGATCGACTTAGCAGCAGAGTCAGGAGGGACCTCTCCGCTGTTATCTTTTATTGCCTCGGTTTTCGATGTCGCTTGTTACTTTCGTGCTTTGAGTTGGTTTGGGGATTTGCTTGTTTTCCTTGAACGGTTTCGATGGTTTTCATTGTTTTCGTTCATTGAACTGCACTTCAATTCCGAGATTGGAAAAGTGGAAGAGGTATTGATCAAGCTGTTCGTAATGTAGGTGAACGAGCAGTAGGTGGCTTGCGAGCGGAGTCGTGAAGTGCCTCTTTCCTTCTCTCTTCCAACAATCTAAGTGAGTGACTACCAACCCGATTAGCTAGCCCTACTTCCAGTCTTCACATCTAATAATCTCGTATTCTACTTTGCCCCGATCAAACGATACCAAGTAATAACTAAAAGATACCAAGATAAAAAGAGAATAGACTTGGTACATTATGCTTGTCAATAAACTTCACGAACGGATACTTAATTGCATGCTTGTTCGCTTGGGAATAAATCATGAATTATTGCTTGTCTTGTACAATGCTTGTCTTGTACTCTTGTTGCCTCAAATTGCACTCTTGTTGCCTCAACTGCAATAAAACTTGTTAACTTGTATATTGTTCGATAATGGACAACTTGTGCACATGGTAACGGTCTCGCGGACGATGCTGGGGCACTGGCATCGATCCGGTCCGGGCGAGACCTATTGTTCTAGTCTCTTGTTCGGCGGAATGGCTTACAGCGCCTCTTGTACTTTCATTGCATACCATTCTCGTCAAAGACTATCGTCCATTATGGCAACCAAGCCAGTGATCTCTTGTATATTTAAAACCTGTTGCAACTAACTTATGTCTTCGTGGCAGGAAAGGCATGGTAAGTATTGTGCAGGTCATTCAGACGGTCAGGTAAAATCCACCGAACGGTGGCAAGTTCATTTCAGTAAATTTTATATTCTGCTTACTTATAAATGAACTAAGGCAAGATAGAAACCCATAAAATATGCATGCTTCATTAAAATAACGTGTTGATTGGTATAGTTCGGTTAGCTCGTCTTCACCAGTATGTTTCGACATACTGACTCTTGTTGAAACAGGTTCTCTGCAC
>JAYESA010002308.1:0-25964 GCA_036927795.1 Iris macrosiphon
AATCCGAGAATATGTCTGGTACATCAATGCAAATAGACAGGAAATAATCAACTGGAAATAGAAATAACTGACTATACACGGCCACTGCTCAGGAGAAGTTCTCTGGTGCGAGCTCGTCCTCAGGTTCTGGTATAACTCCTGGAAGTGCTCATGTACGGTATATCTCTGGATGGATCTCTTCGGCTATACCTGAGGACATAATCCGGATCCAGGTCCTCAGGGGACAGCAAGGTACAGAAAATACAAGCCATAATAATGCAGTGAAATAGTCAATAAAATAAACAGGGTAATTATGTAACCATCTATGTGAAATGCAGGTGAGAACATCATCAGTACTCAGGCTGAGACTACTACAAGCTCTGAGTAGGGGAGCCGGTAGTAGCGATATCATGTAGTTGTCTATCTCGTAGTGAGACTAAGACGCCGGCATAATATAGTCAACCTGTAGCCTGTGTGTCTCTCCAGCAATAAATGGAACAATAGGGATATACTAAGTAACCAGCTAAGTGATATGCAAGATGAGAGCAGCACAAGAACTCAGGCTGAAACCACTACCAGCTCTGTGTCGGGGAGCCGGTAGCAGTGATATCATGTGGTTGTCTATCTCGTAGTGAGACTAAGACGCCGGCATAATATATAAAATCAACCTGTAGCAGGTGTGTCTCTCCCCACCCAATGTAATCATACGTCTCATGTCCATGTGGCCCCATGTCCATGTCACGTAAGATCATATCTAATGCAACAAGTCATATAGTATCTAGGAACATAATGTCAATGTCAAGTCCTGTATCCTATACAGAATCACCACGAATATCTCAGGAAGATCCTGTCCATGAATAGTGTCAGGTGTCCTGGGTCGTATGGTACTTGATAAGACATGTACAGGAAAATAAAGTGTCACGAATATCCATCTCTAGATGACCATATCCAACACCGCGTACGGTGTTGGCACCCGACTGATAATCGGACGCTAAGTACGTCACACGGTCCTAGGTTAAGCATGTACAACAGTTATAAATAAAACAAGGAAATATGCAACAAGGCTGTCAAGTTGGCAAGGTATACTTGCCCTCTGATGTATAACTAAGCCAAGGAATATTTAGCAAAGACTGCAAGTTTTGGCGAGGTACACTTGCCTGTGGTTCCGGCTCTGTTTGCGGCTCTGACTTCAGTTGGATTTGCAGGCGGTACTCCGGTTGCTGAAATAAACATCGCCATCAGATCCAGAAAATATCAATCAGCTAGAAATGCCTGGCCTTGAGTCCAATTTGGAGACAAGGGCAAAAACGACAGTTTCGGGTCAAAACGAGGTCCACATGTGGGCCCGCTTTGCACCGAAAAATGTGTCCAGGTCAAAGGTCTCAAAATTCACCAAACTCAGTGTCAACAGGTCAGAAACGTTGATATGAACCCAACGGAACTTCCAGAATTAAATTCCGATGAGCCGATCACAAAATCGTCCGTCGAGCGGGACCTGTGGGGCCCACGACACGCGATTTCGTCAACGTTCTCAGAATCGAACCAAACTTGGCTCACAGGACCAGCGTATCGCTACGAGTCCGATGGCATAAGTTTCGTTTCAATCCGACGTGTATACACAAAGTTAGGGTAAAATGCAATAAAGTCGGATACGGGACGATGTCCGCGGATACGCGTTGATTTCGGTGTGCACGCACACCCGAATCAGCTTTCGCGAAATCCCGCACGTCCATATCGACGACGCGCACATATCTGTGAAGACCGCGCGCGACCAAGTCATCCCGTTTGGCGGAACGTACCCAGTTCCGGGGTGAAATAGGGTCTGGTTTTTCCTGTTTTTGGATCGCGGTGTGCGATCACCACAGGACGCGATGCCTCGAGCGGTTTATCCGGGCACCAAGAGGGTCATACAGGCTTCGCAACGCAATTTACGAAATCAAAAACAGAGCTACGAACAAAAAGTTACAAGTACCTGAAGGGGACCCGAAAAACAGGACAAAATCGTGTCCGATACGACACGCGGATACTGTGTCCCGTGTCCGTGTCCGACACAGGAATCGGATTTAGGGTTAGGGTTTGGGGATGCGGCGGCTGGACGGCCGGGCGGCTGAGGCAACGGCGGAGGGGGCCGGAGGCGACCGGGGAGGGGACGACCGGGGCTCGCGGCGGCGCTGGAGGCGGCGCGGGGAGCAGCTGCGGCCGCTGCTGCTGTTGCTGCAGCCTCGTCGAGGCCGGAGGCAGGCGGAGGAGGGGAGGAAGAAGAAGGAGGGGCCGGGGGAGATGGCGCTGCGGGGCGTGGGGTGGCGTCTCAGGGCGGCGGCGGTGGCTTGCGGCGGAGGCGTTCGGCGGTGGAGGAAACGGAGAGGAGAAGGGGAGGGTTTAAATAGGGGGTCGGCCGGAGGCGTGAGGCCGAGGATGGCGGAGGGGAGGCCGGGTCGGGCGGGGCGTGGGGTGGACGTGGCGAGGGGGCCGGCCGGAGCGGGCGGAGGACGCGGCGGAGGCGGCGGGAAACGCGGCACGAGGCTGGGTCGTGGGTGAGGGAGAGAGGAGCGGGTCGGGTGCGGGTCGGGCGACGGGTGAACCCGACCCGACCCGCTAGCAGTTGCGGGCTGGGCCGAATTGGGCTGGGGGAATAGGCCGGGCTGGGCTTAGGTTTTATTTATTAAAAATAAATAAATAATAATTATATTATTTAATTAAAGAATTAAATAATAAATGTTTTTAGGTATTTTAAAATAGGTCCGGGGCCCGATAAATTCCAGAAAAATTGTCCTAAGTCCAGTTTTTCATTTTACATCCAAAAATATTATTTCTATAATATTTTAATACTGTTTAATATCAATAAAAAATCATTTAATACTTAAAACCCTGTTTTTAAATTACAGAAAAATCCCAGAAAATTCCAGAAAATTATGAAAAATCCAGTTTTGAAAATTTTGAAAAATCAGGGGGTTTACATGCCCTAGTACCAAAATACGAAAATGAACATGGCCAGCTCTCCCGTACGAGGTATATAACGTCGTATAACGGTTACGGCTGTAACTAGACAAGGGGGGTGGATACTACAAGCAAGTCACTTAGGGTCACATAAAACATCTATTGTGTCAATCAGTCAAATAAGAACAGTAAACATAGAGCATATATGACAAAAAGTAAGGTGTCTCAAATGCCCTGCCACAACATTCAAGAAATTAGCTGTGCAAAAATAAGAAGGCTGACAGAGTAACAATAGTACATGACCATGGTCAGCTGCTGTCTGATTCATTACAATCATGTAGGGAACTAAATATCCAGATTCACGGCTAACAAGTGTCGGTGGCTAAACGCCCAAAATGAGTAAAATGTGAAATAACGAGCAGGGAAGAAGAGACCCACTCGTTTTACTTAGTGGCCATCCACCTGGTGCGCGCCATTGTTCAGGGGGAAGTATGCTTAATTCTCTAGTGCTGGCTTTAAACCTGGCCATACAAAACCAGTGGAATTAGACACCAAATGGCAAGTACCAAAAAGGAAGCACGAATGCAGAAAAAAACCAGGTTATATATATATATATATATATATATATATATATATATATATATATATGTGTGTGTGTGTGTGTGTGTGTGTGTGTGTGTATAAGTACCAAAAAGGAAGCACGAATGCAGAAAAAAACCAGGTTATATATATATATATATATATATATATATATATATATATATATATATATAGTTTTGTCTCATAGTTTTGGTTCATAGCCTATCGTGACACAATAATCTAACCCCACAACCAAACAAGGACAAGGGTTGAATCATTGCAAAATGATAGTCCATGTCCCTAGACTATTTGACTACATATACAATACACAAACACACTCAGTTACATAATCTGCCAATCATTTGTACGGCTTACTAGATGTAGTATGGGTTATCCCAGAGATATTATGCATATATGAATCCTCAGATCGAACCAGGTACTAGCAGGGTTAGTCGAGCCACAAATCGTCGTATAGCACATAGTAGTATGCACCGGTCCCTCGTAAGGCCACCGTGCTAAGATCGTATCGAACACATAGTATCATATAATAGTCGGATATTGCCATCTACTAATGATAATTTAAATAATATCCATGTGGACTAGCCTGAACACCCCAACTCAGATGACTGGAGGTCACTAGATAGGCACGATCTCGAGATTCCATTCCCTTGACAAAGTAGATTAGTTGCCTAGTTAACCCTAATGTTAACTGGAATCTCATGGCGTGGTCATATGGTATTCCCCTTATATGATGTACCATAGTATGACCACGCTAGATACTAATCTACTTTGTCACTTGATAGTTTAATTTGGATTCACCCCAGCGTGATGCAACAATCAACATATCCTAGCCACGCTTGGTCATTGACTAACCCTTATGTCCATGCTGAAGATTGAGTTATATCACATGTCACGTAGCACATAGGTACACCGCAGTATAAATATGTAATATAATCGCGTAGGAACACTTAGCACATAGGAATACATAACACGTAGTAAGTGTATCAGCACGGATACAAGTGGTCAGGTCATGACGCATATATAGGTCTAATACTTTTGTGGTCATCAAAGTCACACATACAACTCATAACGTCCAAAGGAATATTCAACCAAAACTAGTCCAATAAAACTTGTGCAAAGGGGCGCATGGAATCAGCTGCCGCATAAGATCAGTTGTCGCATAGAGTAGGATGCCGCATAGATTCAGTTGTCGTATATGATCAGTTGCCGCATAAGATCAGTTGTCACATTGAGTAAGTCAAAGTTTATTCCTCGATTAATCGTGTAGAAACGACGGTTAATAAATGCGTATCAGGAAAGTGACTGATGTGACAAGCCAAAAAGTGTATCAGAAAGAAAACCATAGAAATATGTGCCACGGTTTCAGAGTCATGCGTCCAAGGTTGGTGGCCGTATACTCTACTTGCCGCATAAGTGTCGGTGTTGCATAGAGTTCGATGCCGCATGGAGTATTTTGGACTTAGCAAAATTCTCATTTGTTAAGCGAGTGAACACAAGTATTCAAGGATACTTGTGTGATGTCAGTCATGCATCCAACATGATAGACTCATACTGTCACGCCCCGACCCCGAAGGTCCCGACAATGCCCCCGTCGGGCGCGTATCACAGCGCCTCGGCGCTCCCGTGGGGCGTGTATTATAGTTTGCCATCGGGATGTGATGTCGTGCGAGCCTTGGGTTGCGCCCGCACAAGGCAATATCGTTAAAGTTGTGGCTATCATCGAATCGATCGAGTAAGCAGCGGAGGGACAGTATTGCAAACATTAATCCATCTGAGTAAACGGACAAGATCGAGGCATGAGGTTCTTTGAATACAATTGCATCATTCCAAATATTGTATCCCTCTATACAAAAGTATCTCAAAGCAATCAATACGGCTCAAGGCATCGAAACCAGATTTTCAGGTCCTGGGGATGAGGCATGCATATCGCTTCCTCGAACGATCCAGTACCTGTGAACAAGCAAACTGTTAGTGGGTCATTACTTTGGAGAAAGTACTGGTGAGTCTAAAATTAACGAACAGAAGCAACATTCACTAAAACCAACACTAAGTAAGCATGTGGCAAAATATTATATTACTAGTGATCTTTCTAGTTTTACCTATATTCGTTACATGCAGCACATGAACGGAGTTATATTACTTCTTTTAGAAACATCTTTTGAAAATAGAGTTCATGGTTGATTCATTCAAGCATACAAGGCAAGCTGATTATTCTACTATCAGGATGTGCGCAGTGTGTCTCGTGAGCTACACCCAAAGACTCTAGGAACAAATCACCATCTAGGAACTATCCTTCTCTCAAGCAAATATGATGAACTATCTATATGCTTTTCGGTCATCGAGAAACTCATGATCAGTAGCGATAATCCAACTAACTAATGACTCTTTTATCTGATGCTATTAGCAGTTGTGACTCATGGTTGCTCTTCACTATCATTAGCAGTCGGGGCCAAGGTTCAGCTCTTCACTAATAGCCATTGTCCGACCGATGCGAATGCCTAAAATACTATTAGATAAACTCTCAGATTATAGACAAAATGAACAAGAAAACCATTTATCTCTTCTCTTCTATCTCTGTATGGACTGACCGCCCTCTTTGAACAAGTTCAAGCATGACGGGGTTCTATCAAAACACAAGCGATATAAAAATATGTTCAAGCAATCTCTAACTCTTCATATTAGCATGGCAAGGTTCTCTATTGACAAGCGTTCAAGTTCTACCTAAGCATGCAGTTCTATTATCAGGCAACAAAAACAATAATCTTCTTAGCAACAAGCATTATAAAACTCAGATTAATTATTAAGGCGTGTAAGAATCAAAGAATGAAGTTTTTTCCCACTCACCTAGATCAGTCATCTTCTGGTTCAACAAGGAGCTCTTAAGAAAGATATCCTTTTTGAGTCAGCAAAACTGATATCTCTTGTACATAGTGCCGATGTGGAGCAGGGCACTACATACTTACCCCCCAAGAAAGAGTTTCATCCTCGAAACTCAAGGAGAAACTTTTTGATATCCAGAGCAGCGATAGTCCTCATCCCTCACCATCCTCAATCGAAAACTCTAGCAAACCACAAGCACGAAAGCACAACTCTCAACAATAAATCAAATTCAGAAAACTTTTGCTAGTATCTTTGAGAATATCTATGGACTTATTGTATGGAACGCTCTATTCAATAACGATATCAAATGTACAAGGAATCGTTATCAAGAACAGAAGCAAAATAGGCATAAGGCCAGAGAATCGAGTTGCTCTGATACCAATATGTCATGACCCAATCTCCCGCAGACAATCGGCCATCCTCGCTAGACGCAAATTACCGTGCCAGCGCTCCCGCGAGACGCTCGCTTGAACCATCTGGGCGTGATGCCTTAGGATCAGTTTTATGGCAATCATGAATAGCCTAACTCGTATGGCAGTGCACCGTGCGATATAAAAAACACGACGAGACTTACCAACTTACCATCCATTCTTCCCTGTCGAAGAAAACTAAGTTATTTCAAGCACGAACATATATGTAATGAATTCAGGGGCAATAGAATATGCAAACACAAGTGTTGTGAGCGAGATTAAGTTTTGGGTGCACGAGTTACTCGGATTTTTAGGTGTGTTACAGAAAACATTGAAGTGCTCCATATGTACAATTGTGTTATATTCATGATCATTTAGGTATTTTACATATTCTTGATGCGATACAATGACTCGCACGCGGATTGCCGCTAAGCGATGATGACTTATCTATATGAACATGAGTAGCTTGGCATAGCCATAAAGGATCATAGTCATGACGGGAATAGAATTTAACGAGAAAGTACATGAGGTGCTACAAACCATCCCGTCATTGTACATGAAGACCACACGTGAAGTTCTATCCGGATCGGATCGGCCCCGGTGCCCTGGTGACCGTCCGTGGAACTGTACCTTGTTTCCAAGTTGTCCGCGACATACAAGTCTCTAAGGTCTTCCAAATTCATATCTTGACATGATAATCCATGATTCTTGTTCTGAACGAGCATTGCTCCATGAGCTGTGATACTTAATTTGCATGACTTGATTCTTGTTCAGATATAAACTTAACATAATTCTCGTTCAGAGTTTAACTTGACTTGATGCATTCCCCTGATTTGGGGACTGCCTTGGCGACCTAACGGTCCCGGATACTTTCAGGTTTATATTTGCATGGAACGACCATTAGAGAGTCTTCTGGGGAGAACTAAATAAATGCATGACATGGATAGTGTTACACGGTCATGGCATAGATAATACGACAAGAATTAAAATGAGACAACGAGCACAAGTTGACATATAAGCAAGCAAACATGCATTTATAAAAACATAAGCATTTACGTTTGGCATGGGTCTAAGGTTGAACCGAGGAGTAAAACCATACGGGGACATACCGAGCGATATAATCTAGGGTCGTGAAGTATAGCAAATGAAGCAGTGCACTACGAAGAGTATAATATTCTACTCGAGGCATAGCGGGGTCTACTTGCACAAGGAAAATGTAGCATGCGAGGGTCCATATATAAGCCAAGTTTTATTTTCCATGTTCTAACACAAGCAATGCAAGTTGGGATTATTCCCTTAGCTAGGTGCGTTATATTCTTTATTAGCATGCATGTGGTGATTCACCTAGCGACTAGCATGTATCATCCATATTTAAGTGTGATGGCTAAGCAATGACAAGTTCATCGTAGCCACCCACCTTAGCGATGATTCGCCTCGGTCGAGCGATACTCCGAGCAAGCCTCTGAAAGTCTAAGCCGGAACTTCTGAAGGGCCAAGTCGGGAAATTTTTTTGCCTCAAACAAGTATTCTCGCTGAGCAAAGCGGGTCGGGTCATTGTACTTTTGCCATTTGAATCAGCTGTCCGCTTGCGCGGAACGGGTCATTACACATACTGGTCAATATACGACAAAAGCTCTGGCCGTATAATCCTCTCGGGCCGCATAGCACTCTTAGCCGTATAGCTCGCTGGCCGTATGAAAACTTCGTCTTCTCCAACAGCAGGTTCGTCCATGGCAAAAAAGCTCCAAAATCTAAAATTTATTTTCTTCATAAAAACTATATTTTAACTCTGAATTGAGTGAACCAAAAGCCAAAACATTCAAAATAAAGTGCTCCATCCTTCCCAAAAACTATTTTTTGAAAATGCTATATTTTAGTAGATCAAAACCACCAAAAACTCAAGGAACCCATGAAACTCTAAGTTAAAAAAGTAGATCTAAGCAAATATATCCATCAAAACCGAGAATAAGTATTAAAAGCGGTCAAAATCATCATAAGCACATAATAGACTAATAAAATGCAAGAAAAGAACAAAAAATAAAAATTAAAAGATTTCTCCATGTAGTGCAAGGTGTACTTGCCTAGAAATAAAAGAAAGAGGGAAAATAAAGAATGAGGGAAGAGAGAGAAATAAGTTAGCTTATATAGATGGGGTTTGAGGTTTAGACCATGGGTTCAAATCCATGAATAAACAACAAACCACAAATAAACCATGAACCATGCTAAACTAAAGAATGGGTCTAGTCTCCATGCGTGCAACCTAATGATCATGTGAGCAAAAAATACTCTAAGCAGAAATAAATACAAACAAAAAATAAATATATCTTAAAATACGTATTTCGGGAATGGGGTTGACATCTCTGCCCACCTCAAAAAAAATTTCATCATAGGAATTCAAACCCAAGCCTAACTAGAGAAATCAGAACAAGCACTACGCTAACTACAAGATCATGCAATCAAATTCAAGCATATGAAGAAACAGTGTACATAGCATGGATAAACAAATCATGAGATTCGAGATACGAAGGCATAAGAATGAATATATCTTCCGAGTCGAATAGGTGCAGATATCAAGACCGAATATCATCCTCGCTCTCCCATGTTGACTCTTCCAAAGGATGATGACCCCAAGCAACTCGAACAAGATGAATAGTCAAATTCTTTAGAATATTATCCCTTCGGTCCAAAATAGATACGTGCTACTGCTCATAAGACAAGTCGATACCAACGACTAGCTAGGAATAGTCGAGGATATGACTCAGATCCGGGACATACCTATGCAACTGAGATACATAAAATACATCGTGTACCTCATGTAGCGACGGCGGAAGGGCAAGACGATAAGCAACATCGCCTACCCGCTCGAGAATATCTAACAGACTGACGTATCATGGACTAAGCTTCCCGTGAATTCCGAATCTAATGACTCTACGGGTTGGAAAAATCTGCAAGAATACGTGGTTGCCAACATAAAACTCTAATGGTCTAAGTGCTTATCTGCCCAATACCGATGGTTATTTTGTGCAACCCGAAGTCGCTCTCTAATTTGTTTGACAACTTCTACTATCTGCGTGATCATTTCGGAGCCTAACATCTTTCACTCGTCAAAGCCATCCCATCCCAATGGTAACCTACACTTTCTCCCATACAAAGTCCAAAGTAGAAGCTCACAACATATCCTCCAACATATGGATGGTTCTCTCTGATTGTTCGTCTGTCTGAGGGTGGTAAACGGTACTAAATCTTAACTTAGTGCCCAAACTCTTGTGCAAACTCTTCCTAAAAATTGAAGTGAACCGAGTGTCTCGATCTTATACAATACTCACTGGGATGCCGTGCTATCTTGTAAGCACTCTGAATTTTAGAATTTAATATTTTTGGTATTCTAAATTTTTTGTGATTAAGAGAAATTTTATTTTATTTTTAGCTAATTATAATATATAATAAAATTGAATTTATAATTATGTGTATTTAACTAATTATTAATATTGTACAAAAAATATATTTTTGGGGGTACAACTATTATTAGTGTATTGTATAATTTTTCTAAAATTTATTGAGGTCTAAAACTATCTTTAATGGCCACACACACACACACACACACACACACACACACACACACACACACACATATATATATATATATATATATATATATATATATATATATATATATATATATATATATATATATATATATATATATAAGAGAAAAAGATTAATAGAATTAAACCCAATTAATTCTAAACCCAAACCCATAACCTGAAAACCACTAACCCAAACCCAAATCCTAAAACCAACCAGTACACAGCAAACTAACACACTCCCCCGCGTGTACACAGGAACACACACCCCCTCTTCATCTCTCATATATATATATATATATATATACAAAATCCTAACCCTAACCCTAACCCTAATCCCACCTCCGCCTTCACCACCCCGACTACCGTCGTGAACCCCCGCAGGCGCTGCCCGCATCGCCGTCCGCCGTCGACACCCGCCGGGTCACCGCGCAGCCCGCACCGCCGGCCCCCTCCGCGCGCACAGCAGCTACGGCCCCTCCTTCGCATGCAACCTTCGCCCTCCTCGTTCGTCCGATTTGTGTCCCGTCTATGCTGGTATGTTCACAACCTAACCCTCTAGGATTCCCTTCAAGTGGAATAAATTTAGGCACCCTGGTTTGATAAAAAAATTGACCAAAAGTTGGCCGAAAAACTGTTCAAAAACAGTAGAGAAATTCAGTCCAAGTATCCCTGTTCATGTCCAATTTGCCACCAACTCATTAATTATTTTTAAAATATAATTGAAGGAACTTCTTCACAATATAACCAAGATTTTTACTGTTCTTTTAGTTTTTATTAGTTTATTTTAATGGTTAAATTATTCTTGTTCCAAAACGACCAAAAACTTATTTTTAAAATACCAAAAATCTCGCGATAATTGGTGCGTCCCGCCAAACGAGACGACTTCGTCGTGTGCGAGTTATAACGAAAGGCGCGTAACATAAATGCGAACGTGTGAGCTTTCGCAGAACTTGATTTAGATGTGCGTGCACAACGGAATCAACGAGTATCCGCCAAAAAATACCGTATTGGCCTATTCTGACACTGGTCGTAACATCGTATGTGCTTGTCGTTTCACAACGAAACTTATGCCATTGGATTCACAGCGTTACGCTGGTCCTGTGACCCAAGTTTGGTTTGATTCTGAGAACGTTGATGAAACATCATTTCGTGGGCCCCACGGTTCCACATGACGGGCAATTTCGTGATCGGCTTATCGGAATCCAGTTTCGGACATTTTGTTGGGTTCATATCATCGTTTTGGACTCGTAGACACTAAGTTGGACGAATTTGGAGAACTTTGTCTTTGGCATATTTTACGGTGAGAAGTGGGCCACAATGTAGATCTCGCTTTAACCAAAAACTATCAATTTTGCCCGTGTCCAAATTTGACTTATAGGTAGTCTATCCTAGCTATTTTTAGTATTCTGAGAACAATGGTGATGTTTGTTTCAGCATCCAGAGGTGTACGTACAGATTCCATTTTGCCAGGAGCAGTTGACGGAGTTCAGTACCCAGGCAAGTGTACATTGCCATGATGTATCACAGTTCCTTGCCTTTATTATCTTATTTAGTTATTATAGTTATTTGATATGTGTTTGTGTATTTATCCTAGGACTGTGAGACGTTGCTTAGCGTTCGCATAAGATTCGGGTGTTGACGCCGTACGCGGAGTCATACAACGTCACTTAAAGAGTTGATTCCATAATCCTATTTTTTACGTGCTTGCTTTACCAAGTACGCCATACCCTAGGACACTTAATACTATTTTATGTGACATAATCTTTCTTGAGTTATTCATGATAATTCTGTATAGGTTTACAGGATTCGTAATATGAGACTTGCGTTTCATATGGATATTATTATGACTCGTTGCACTAGCTAGAGGTCATAATCTTGCGTGTTATGGACATGAGACATTGGGTGGGGAGAGATACACAGGCTACATGTTGATTACATATATATATATATATATATATATATATATATATATATATATATATATATATATACACTTTATTATTGAGGTGCTTTAGTCTCTGTTCCAGAGCTTGGCCCATTACCTGATATTACTGCTACCGGCTCCCCAACACAGAGCTTGTAGTGGTTTCAGCCTGAGTACTAGTGATGCTCTCACTTGCATTTCACTTAGATGGTTACATTAGTTTACCCTTGAGTATGTGGCATTATACTATTTTACTTTTGGCATGTTATTTTTTGTACCTTGTTACGTCCTTCTGAGGACCTGGTCCCCTGCCAGTTTTTGCTGCATAGACGGTTATGGAGCCTTTGGAGTTGCTGATGGAGTTGCTTGTCTTACATAAATTGGTACCATGTACTTATATCATATCTACCGGAGTTATGGTTATTTATTCATATTGTTTATTCATCTGCTGATGTAGCCTAGTTTTATAGACTCATATTTCTTTCTCGAGTCTATTCGAGTTTGTGTGTTACTGGGCGACCAACTTTAGCACATGTAGCTCATTCTTGTATATTCTGTTCATTATGGATTGAGGCATAGATATTTATATTTACTTAATTATTTAGATAGTGACCATTATAATACAGCTTATACGTATTCGAGTTGGACCAGAGTCTGGTCGAATGCGTAGCTGGCATGTTACATAGTCCTAGTCCTATGTATTTTGGGACTGGGGCGTGACATATTTTTGTGGTGGCCCATGCAGGTCCTGATTAAATTGTTTCGGTTATTTTTCAGTACCGAGCGAGCCTGTTATCAGGATTAGCAGTATTAGTATGTCAATCCACAACTAATTTGACAATTCCTTAGCATTTGATTTTTGCCCTTGGACTTCATAATTGTACTCGTTCATTCCCTCGACATCTTTATTATTGTTTATCATTTCTTCCTATTTCAGAGATGGATGTTCGAGCGCGGTGTTTCCTCCAGAAGCAGATCCTTATCAAGGCGGAAGAAGACATGCAGGATATAAAGTTTTGAGAAGATGGTTATCCTTAGTAGGGTTGATAGATAGGTTATTCCTATTTGCTAGAGCTAGTGTAGATTGTTAGCATGAGAATTGAATATAGTATTGAGTTTAAGGATTAGTTGTATTACCCCATCGACTGTATACCTATCCTTCTTATCAAATTTTTATCTTGTGTTGCATATATGGCCTCGTGCTTTTTGTAAAAATGATCTTTCTAATTATAACAACGACTAGATCCTTCCTCTTTTCCTAGTTGTGCCTTAATTACAAAACCAATCCCTTAGTTGGTATCACTTCTTGTGTTAATATCCATATCACCATAAGTATCAGTTCTTTTCTACTCTAATCTCCTTGATCAAGTCGCCATGAATCAATTCTCCAAATACCTGCCTAATCGTGCCTTATTCAACCATGTAGACTTATTAGAAATTTTTCTTATCGTGGCCTAAATTTTTGGTCTCTTCGTCATCAATGCCAATCAATGATCGAAGCCTCTCTACCACCTTGCCTTAGTTAGATCTGACTGAGTCATTTCTTCTGCTGTGTAGAAGCTTGACCTATACAAGAGCAGTAATGGATGGGTAGTAATTTCTCTTATAAAGTTGTTGATCAATAGCACCCTGATAGTTTTTAGGTTCCTTTAGAAAATCCTTGATTACGGCTAGTAAACCATAGAATTCTTGTAACCTTATTTAGAAATAAAAAATAGGCCCTTCCAGAAATCTTGTTAGCAAGACTATGACCTTAGTTTTAATACCAACTTAATTTTATAAGTTGGGTAGATCGTAGCCCCTGGTTTTAGTGTAGGATTATTTCTAGAAATTCAGGGTAAATTTGAATTTATTTTGGTGTTAATTAGGTTAATCTCAAACAGATTAAATTACCTATTTAATTTTTGTATCATTGATACCCTTTGTTGTGGCTCAGATATTTTGAGCACAACACTATCCTTTCCTTTTCAACAACTTTCCCCTTATGACCTAGACTAGTCACTCTACACCTATGACATGACTATCACTCACAACTGGCCTTCTCATGTTTTGTTTCAGTCGCACGACATTCACGACGTAATTGTACACACAAAGGACACATAGATATCCTTTTTCTGTTGCGGTCGATTATAATACTCAACATCGACTCAATTCTTCCGGCCACCTTGACATTCATGAGCTTAACTGGAACCTACTCACTGATGACACAACTGTTACTTCCAAATATACACACCCATGCTCCATATAGATCCCACAACATTCGTGGCATATCTTCTTCTAAATCCTATATCCAACTCCGTTGTAATTGAATTAAATTGTACATAGGCAACCCAAATATTCCAACCACTGATATATCCGTATCCCATTCATGCCAACCTACGTCCGTGACACTTGTGTTGCATTAAATTGAACCCCTTGTACTCTTTACATAATACAAAATACCTTGAGTTATATCACGTTTTGATGCTTATTGCTGAACCATTCATCGGCATCCATGATATGCAATGAACAACTTCTCGGTACCATCTCACCCTAGTTATATTTGGCTATGGTAATTTCTATTGTCTTATAGACTCATGACCTAATTAGAAGCAAGAAGAACTGGTAAAACTTTCTTTATAGAGCTATTGACTCATTAACGCCATGGTAGTGCATAGATTTTCTTTGATAGGCCGTGACAACGGACACAAAATCCTTACCATCTCAAACCCCTCCTTGAAGTTAGACTTACTAAAAATCCTTATAAATATGATCATGACTATAGTTCCTGCGGCCAACTTCATTCATATAAGTTGGTTAGAGCCTTGAGTAAGCGTACCCTTATTCTTAGAATGCAACGTCAAACTAGGACTCCATTTGGTAACTGCGTCCACACCTTTAGTGCAACCTTCTTAAGTAAAATCTTTTCTACTATGTTTATTTTTAATTTCGATGACAAAATTTGTATAAGTTGGGTAGATTCTAAGCACCCTAATTTTTAGAATTTAATATTTTTGGTAATCTGAATTTTTTTGTGATTAAGGGAATTTTTAATATTATTTTTAGCTAATTATAATATATAATATAATTAAATTTATAATTATGTGTATTTAATTAATTATTAATATTGTACAAAAAATATATTTTTGGGTGTACAACTATTATTAGTGTATTGTATAATTTTTCTGAAATTTATTGAGGTCTAAAACTATCTTTAATGGCCACACACACACGCACACACACACACACACACACACACACACACACACACATATATATATATATATATATATATATATATATATATATATATATATATATATATAAAGAAAAGAGAAAAAGATTAATAGAATTAAACCCAATTAATTCTAAACCCTAACCCACTAACCCAAACCCAAATCCTAAAACCTAAGCAAACTAAACGACCCCACCCCCCGCGCGCGTACACAGGAACCCCCCCTCTTCTTCTCTCATATATATATATATATATATATATATATATATATATATATATATATATATATATATATATACAAAACCCTAACCCTAAGTCCACCTTCGCCTTCACCACCCCGACCACCGTCGCGAACCCCCGCAGGCGCCGCCCGAACCACCGACCCCCGCCGGGTCGTCGCGCCGCCCGCAACTCCGGGCCCCTCCGCGCGCACAACAGTTGCAGCCCCTCCTTCGGGCGTAGCCTCCGCCCTCCTCACTCGTCCAATTTGTATCTCGTCTTCGCTAGTATGTTCACAACCTAACCCTCTAGGATTTTCTTCAAGTGGAACAAATTTAGGCACCCCGGTTTGATCAAAAAATCGAACGAAAGTTCGCCGAAAAACTGTTCGAAAACAGTTCAAAAATTCAGTCCAAGTACCCCTCTTCATGTCCAATTTGCCACGAACTCGTTAATTATTTTTAAAATATAATTAAAGGGACTTCTTCATAATATAACCAAGATTTTTACTATTCTTTTAGTTTTTATTAGTTTGCTTTAATGGTTAAATTATTCTTGTTCCAAAATGACCAAAAACTTACTTTTAAAATACCCAAAATTTTGTGATACGGGGTGCGTCCCGCCAAACAAGGCAATTTTGTCGTGTGCAAGTTGTACCGAAAGGCATGTAACGTAAACGCGGACGTGTGAGCTTTCGCGGAACTTGATTTGGATGTGCGTGCACACCGAAATCAACGCGTATCCGCCAAAAAATACCGTATCAGTCTGTTCTGACACTCGCTGTAACTTCGTGTGTGCTTGTCGTTTCATAACAAAACTTACGTTAGTCGATTCGAAGTGTTACGCTGGTCCTGTGACCCAATTTTGGTTCAATTCTGAGAACGTTAACGAAATATCGTTTCGTGGGCCCTATGGTCCACATGACGGGCGATCTCGTGATTGGCTCACCGGAATCCAGTTATGGACGTTTCCTTGGATTCGTATTATCTTTCTGGACTCATAGACACTAAGTTGGACAAATTTGAAGAACTTTATCTTCGGTACATTTTACGGTACGAAGTGGGCCACATGTGGATGCCGCTTTGACCCAAAACTGTCAATTTTACCCCTGTGTCCAAATTGGACTTATGGTTAGTCAATCCTGGCTATTTTTAGTATTCTCAGAATAATGGTGATGTTTGTTTCAGCATCCGGAGGTGTACGTGCAGATTCTATTTTTTCAGGAGCAGTTGACGGAGTTCAGAACCCAGGCAAGTGTACCTTGACATGATGTATCACAGTTTCTTGCCTTTATTTTCTTATTTAGTTATTATAGTTATTTGATATGTGTGTGTCTGTTATCCTAGGACCGTAAGACGTTTCTTAGCGTCCGAACAAGATTCGGGTGTCAACGCCGTACGCGGAGTCGTGCAACGTCACTCAGAGAGTTGATTCCACGATCCTATTTTTTACGTGCTTGCTTGACCAAGTCCTCTATACTCTAGGACACTTGACACTATTTCATGTGACATAATATTTGTTGAGTTATTCATGGTGATTCTGTATAAGCTTACATGATTCATGATATGAGACTTGTATTTTATATGGATATTATTATGACTCGTTGCACTAGTTAGAGGTCATAATTTTGCGTGTTATGGACATGAGATGTTGTGGACATGAGACGTGTGATTACATTGGGTGGGGAGAGACACACAGGCTACAGGTTGATTACATATATATATATATATATATATATATATATATATATATATATATATATATATATATATATATATACACTTTATTATTGAGGTACTTTAGTCCTTGTTCCAGAGGTTGGCCCATTACCTAATATTACTGCTACCGGCTCCCCGACACAGAGCTTGTAGTGGTTTCAGCCTGAGTACTAGTGATGCTCTCACTTGCATTTTACTTAGATGGTTATATTAGTTTACCCTTGAGTATATGGCATTATACTGTTTTACTTTTGGCATGCTGTTTCTTGTACCTTGTTACGTTCCTATGAGGACCTGGTCCCCTGCCAGTTTTTGCAGCATAGACGGTTATGCAGCATTTGGAGTTGTTGATGGAGTTGATTGTCTTGCAAGCATTGGTACCAGTTACTTATATCATATCTACCAGAGTTATGGTTATTTATTCATATTGTTTATTCATCTGCTGATATAGCCTAGTTTTATAGACTCATATTTCATTCTCGAGTCTATTCGAGTTTATGTGTTACTGGGCGGCCGACTTTAGCACATATAGCTCATTCTTGTGTATTCTGTTCATTGTGGATTGAGGCATAGATATTTATATTTACTTGATTATTTAGATAGTGACCATTATAATACAGCTTATACGTTTTCGAGTCAGACCAGAGTCTGGTCGAATGCGTAGCTGGCATGTTACGTAGTCCTAGTCCTACGTATTTTTGGACTGGGGAGTGACATGTCTTACTATCTGTCATATGTACGTCTCCGTTAACTTCTCTGTGGATTGCCCCACTCGGAAGAAAAAAAGTCAGTTACTTTTGTGAGACGTTCTACTATTATCTAAACTGCATCACGACTAGTCGGGGATCTAGGTAAATCAGTCACAAAGTTCATCGTGATATGTTTCCATTTCCACTTCGGAATAGGAAGCGGCTACAATAATCCTGTTGGTCTTTGTTGGTCGGCCTTTACTTGCTGACATACCAAACACCAAAAAATAAATCGTGCTATCTCTCTCTTCATCCCATTCCACTAGAAATATTGTTTGATGTCTTGATACATCTTAGTACCTCCTGGATGAATTGAATACTGGGAACTGTGTGCCTCGGTCATTACTTCTTGCCGGATATCTCTACTTGGTATATAGAGACGATTTCTGAACCTAAGAGTTCCATCTTCATGAATAGTCAACTCATTCTTGAGACCAGATTCACATTCCGTCGAAAGCTTCTGAACTTTCGGATCCTCTGCCTAAGTTGCCTTAATCCTCTCTATAATGGTAGATTGCACCTGTAAACTAGCCAATACTCCTACGTCTTATGGAAGTACTATCTCAATCCCTATTTCTTGAAGATCTTCTAAGATATACCGCTGCGATGTCGACATAAATGTACTACCTTTCCTACTAAGAGCATCCGCTACCACATTTGCCTTGCCTAGTACTGAAGTTCCACATCATAGTCCTTTATCAATTCTAGCTACCTCCTCTGCCTCATGTTCAAGTCCTTCTGGGTGAATACATATTTTAAACTCTTGTGATCTATAAATATTTCCATCCGATCACCATACAAGTAATGCCTCCATAGCTTAAGAGCAAATACTACCGCCGCCAACTCAAAATCGTGAGTCAGATAATTTTTTTCGTGATCTCGAAGCTGCCGTGGTGCATAAGCTATCACTCTTCCATGTTGCATCAATACACACCCAAGTCCTTTACTCGACGCATCATAATACATTGTAAATCCTCCAGAACCTACTGGAAGCATGAGAATCGAAGCTAAAATTAATCTCTTCTTTATTTCTTCAAATGATGTCTGGCACTCTGCTGACCAGTTGAACTTAGTCTCCTTACGTGTTAATCGAGTCAGCGATGCTAAATTTTTTGCAAAGTCTGCTACGAACCTTCTCTAGTATACTACCAATCCCAGGAAACTATGCACTTCAGCTACTGTCTTAGGAACTGGCTAACTCTCTACGGCCTCAACCTTCTTTGGATCTACCGTGACTCCTGCTCCAAAGATGATGTCCCTAAGAATGACATGTGATCCAACCAAAACTCACACTTGCTGAGCTTTGTGTATAATTGGTATTCTCTTAGAATCTGTAAGACCTTACGAAGATGTCCCTCATATTCCTCTTCGCTACTGGAATAAACAAGAATGTCGTCTTTGAAAACCACCACTAACTGATCTAGGTATGGCATAAAAATGTGGTTCATCAAATCCATAAATATCGCTGGAGCATTAGTCAGTCCGAATGTCATAACTAATAATTCATAATGCCCATATCGTAACCTAAATAATGTCTTGGGTATGTCTTGCTCCCGATCTCTTACTTGATGATACCCTGATCGAAGATCGATCTTAGAAAAAACCTTGGCTTTACTCAGCTAATCAAACAAATCATCGATCCTTGGTAATTGATACTTGTTCTTCACTGTTACAACGTTCAACTTTCTGTAGTCGATACATAACCGTGATGACCCATCCTTCTTCTTCTCTAGAACCACTGGCGCTCCCCAAGGTGATCCACTGGCTCGAATAAACTTCTTTGACTTCAGTTTCTCTATATGTTGGTACAGTATGTCTACCTCTGATGGTGTCATTTGGTAAATTTTATAAGATATTGGCCTTACCCCAGGGATCAATTCTATACAAAATTCAATGTCTCTTACTGGGGGTAACCCTAGTGGTTCTTCTGGGAAGACATCTAAGAACTCCTTAACTATCTCAGGGAGTTGTTCTTCTACTAACACTATCGCTGCAATCCTCTCTACATGTTGGTCTTCCACAGATATGTCGAAGGTGAAACCTTCCGTGTCCGGCATACTAAATAATACCATACCCTTATGGCAATATATCATATCATGACTGTCTCTCAGCCAGTCCATGCCTAAGATAACGTCAAAGTTACACATAAAAAACTCGATCAATCGTGCTGGTAATGAACGTCCACACACTACGACCGGATACGATATACATATTCTACTAACTCCTACGAGCCCATTACCAGTGAGTATATTCAACCTCTCTGGCAATGCCTTGAACTCCAATCCAATACGTGTCGCAAATCATGGAGATACAAATGAATGAGATGCTCATAAATCAAACAATGCTACAACAGGAAAGGATGGGACATAAATGTTACTTGCCACCACGTCGCCTAATGCTAAAGCCTCATCCAAAGACAAGGTGAATGCCTGTCCTTGGTCCCGTTGTGCTCCTCGCTGCTGTCTCCCTTGGTGACGCTGTTGTGGCCTCTGCTGGCCCTGCTGCTGGTACATCTCAGCTTGTGTCAGTAATAGACGCTGAGCTAATGGCCTTACTGCTATTGCTGGCCCTCTCTGCTGGATTGCCCCTGGTGCTTGCAGTGCTGGTAACTGTTGTACTGGCCCTCTTGGCCTCTACATCATCGAAATATTGGCAATCCGGTGATCTGGACTGCCATACCTCATACACAACCCATTGGCTGTCCTACATATATTTCTAGTATGGCCTCCCTTGCTACAGTAAGTGCAACCCACCGGTGCTCCATGGTGCTGTTGTTGTTGTTGATGTCTCGGCTGTTGCCGAGCCGGTACTGTCATCGTCGAAACTGCCTCCCTCCTCGATGCTGAATTATGGATACGAACGCCAGGTGATGGTGCTGATGTCCGAGGTACTCCTACACCCCTCCTCCATTCTGAGCATGAGATCTCTTCTGGCCTCATGTCCATGCCGATAACCTTTACATGGTAAGCTCGTGCCTTCGAGCTGCTATCGGTACCTCTTCATAAGTCTGACAGTCGTGCCCCTCTACTAGTTGTAAAATCTTTAGATAAAGCCCTTGCTGGAATCTCATTGCTCTATCCGACACCGTAGCCACCATAATTGGAGCGAATCTATTCAGCCTGCAAAACTCGGCTGCATATCCATCCACTGTTCTACCGACCTGCTTGAGACCGATAAAACTCTCTTAGAGCTCATACTGCGCTATGACTCCAAAATATTTAGCCCTGAATTGAGCCATGAAACTATCCCAAGGGATGGGATGCCTCAAGCCAAACTCTACTGACGTCCACTAGTTACGGGCAAGGTCTTGAAGCTGCAATCAAACTTGATCAACTTGTTCATCAGCCGGAACCCTTGCTGCTGCCATAATGACCTCAATATCCTGTAACCAGGCATCTGCTGTGATAGCATCCTCTGTGCCATCAAAGTACCTTAGGTTAAGTAAAAAAATCTAACCGATGCCCCCGAATCAGTCTTTCCTCCTCTTTACAGGGCCGTCTGCAAACCCTGACTCAAAAAGACATTATGTTCTTGTTGTTGAAACTGCAGATGCTGTTGCACTGCCATCTGGTTTTGCTGTGTAGCCATCATTCCTCGGAGGATCTCCAGTAATGTCGGGGTGTCAAGTACCATTGGTACTGCTGGGGCTATGGGTATTTCAGGGGCTGGTTGCTCGATATGTCCCACTTCTGGTTCCACTGTGCCAGCTTGTTCAATTTTTGGCTCTATTCGAATTTGACTCTGAACAGGTGCTACATCCCATTGTTGCCCAGGGGAACACTGTCCTGCCATGCCTGCTGCTCCAGCAACTGAAGAAGCCCTAAAGAAAAGGACAATAACCATCAAGAACAGGATGGGAAGGATCAAGTAGGCAAGAAGTTTAATAGTTCAAGCGGTGGTATCGAGGAAGAAGAAGCAAGATATCAAGGGGGGATTTTTTTGATTGAGACTCCTATGACTATAAGACCCCACAAGTCTGAAAATACAGACCTACATGGGCTACCACTAAAATCTTGTCACGTCCCAGTACCAGAATACGGAGACGGACATGGCCAGCTTCCCAGTACAATGTATAGAACGTCGTACGGCGGTCACGACTGTAACTAGATAAGGGGGTGCATAGTACAAAAAAGTCACTTAGGGTCACATAGAACATCTATTGTCTCAATCAGTCAAGTAAGAATAGTAAATATAGAACATATATGACAAGAAAGTAAGGCATCACAAACGCCCTGCCACAATATTCAAGAAACTAGCTATACAAAATGAGAAGGCTGGCAAAGTAACAAGAGTACATGACCATGATCAAATGCAGTCTGATTAATTACAATCTTGTAGGGAACTAAATATCTTTATTCACGGCTAACAAGTGCGGTGGCTAAACGCCCAAAATGAGTAAAATATGAAATAATGAGCAGGGAAGAAGAGACCCACTCGTTTCCCTCAGTTGCCATCTGCCTGGCGTGCGCCATTGTATAAGAGAAAGTACGCTTGATCCTCGGGTGATGGATCTAAACCTTGCCATGCAAAACCAGTGGGGTTAGACCCAAAATAGCAAGTACCACAAAGGAAGCACGAATGCAAAAATAAAACAAGGTTATGAAATAGATACCTATATATATATATAATTCGGTCTCATAGTTTTGGTTCATAGCCTATCCCGGGAAGGGTGTTTTACCTTTGCATTCTCTTTGTGAGTCCGGGTATCCCGGGCACGCGGATGCGCATGCGTTGCATTTGCTCACTGGAATGGGGTTCGTACAAAAACTTATCCCGAGGTACTGGTGGAAGATTTTTGAGACTAGCCCTATCCATTGGTCTATGTGGGCTGGATGCATGGGTCAGTCTTGAACAACTGTCCGTCAGAGGCTCGTGTAACAAATAGCGATGCCTGTTGGCGGTCAGTCGTATGAGTAGTTGCTTGAGCTTGACGGAATCGCACTGCCCTAGACCTCTTCAGCTTAGCTACCACAGGCGCGTAGTATGAAGAGTCCATCTTTAGGTTTTTACCATTCTCAGTGGGTCATATAGGATCTGTGCCGTATGAGATACGGTTAAAAACAGAGGTTCGATTGCTATTGGGGGCGCATGCAACCTGCTGTCTACGGTTGTGATTTGATGTCGCATGGGCAGTATTATGCGGCCTCCTCCTTGGCCTCTTAGAAGCTGCCTTATCCCAGGTTGTCTGGCATCGTAGTATTTTTTTCTGCCAGAGTCTGGGTTCTGAACAGTCACTGCATCAGCCTGGGATGCCGCATAGATGTGGACGTTATGGGTGTTCGTCCGACGACCGTCATTGGCAACAGAGTGAGAGGCTGGAAGCGTCTGCTCCGCAGCTGGGTGTGGCGCAGCAGCCTTGACCACCCATGATCTGCGGGTCTTCGAGTGGGGAGCAACCTTTTGGTTGGAAGGGACTGCTGCATAGATAGTGGCCGCATGATGTGCGGTCCTTAAGGCTGGGAGAGAGACGGGGAGCGCATGCTTCACATTCTGTGGGTCTTCTTGGGCTTTGCTTGCCTCGGAGAAGGACCCACGTTGTCCTCGGAGAGCATGTCCTCGAACACTTGCTGTTCGAAGCGGACCACCAGCATCTTTTATGTCGAGCTGAGCTTAGCCGCATCGGACTGTGCCACCGACTTCTCAACAAAGTAGAAGGACGTCCCCAGCAGAGTCGCCATCGTATTTTTTATTTAAATCAAAAATGAGAACTGGGAGTACTAGAAGATAATCAAAGTACAAATTTATTTTCTGGGGGTGACGATAGAGGGTTAGGAGTGTTGTAACTCTCTTTACTCCGTGGACGATCCGATGCAGTAGCTCTTCTCTCTCCCTTGAGTGTTGTTTCGCAGATAGCCAGCCAGCCCCTTTGTCCGGATCTGGTACCTTACTATTTATAGTCATATTTGTGGCCGCATGGATTTTGGGCCGCATGGATGGCGAGATTTGCCACGTATCCCCTCTCAAAGGAAGGGTGCTACAACTATGCACGGGAATACGGGCTCCGCTGCCACGTGAACATTTGTTGGGATTTTGTTGTTTGTTGAGTATTTGGACCATTCTCAACTGTGTAGGCGTGACTTGGTCAAATGGACACGTGGCCGCTATTTGGTTGGAGAGGACCACTCAGTTGTAACAGCAAGACTTGGTCGACGTAGAATCTGGGACACATGTGGCCAAAGACGCACGGGACGCACGGAGTCTAGAACGCACGGGGCCTGAGACGCATTGACAGCATGGAGTCTGGAACACATGGGCTAGAGTCGCATGGGATGTATGGAGTCTGGGATGCATGGGCCAAAGACGCATGAACCGCATAGAGTCTGTGACGCATGGGCCAGAGTCGTATGAGGTCTTTTTGTCATGTTTGTCCATGTGGCTCTGCACCATCCTTGGGACTTCTGCCTCTTAGTTTGAGGAGATCAAAAAAATCCGTTTTGTCAAGATTCTGTTTCAGGCGTCATCTTTGTTATTAGGACGTCAAGTCAAGTCAACTTGCGGCCAGTTATCAGGACACTTATTTGAATCGCATGGGTGTCCCTTTTCTGGGTCGCATGGTATCCATGCGGTCCATCATCTGTTGAGTTTTATTTGGGGGCGTATGGATGTGGGACGCATGGATGCGTCTTTTCCATGCTTCTACACATATATTAAATTATTTTATTGATTGCTGGTAGATTATTTTGTATAGATTATGGTTATCAAATTTTCTTGCTTAGTTTAGAATCTTGTAGTAGATGTCACAAACAAAACATGGATGGCTTGTATAAGGGTGAAAATTAACCGAGGTAAAAGCAATCGCTATAAACAAGCTTTGGTAAAAAATATTTTTACTTTAAGAAGTTATACTTTAGCATTTATATTAAATGCGTTGCTCCACCGAAGGGGTCGGCGAACCAAAAAATTCTAAGGAGGGTTGCTCTGGGTCTGTTATTGATTGTAAAATTTTTGGAGTCCAAATTATAAAGGAGACTCTGCCAAAATTTCCCAAAAGTTTTAAACAATAGTTTTTCGGAACGTCCGAATAAATAATTTTTCTCTATTTTAAGATATTAGAATTTTTAGTTTAGGATCAACCCTAAAATCTTAGATTACGAGTTTTATTAAATTTTAGGACGCGTATGACACTTATGCACGTGCACAAATGAGCAACAAAATAACATTTATTTATATTCCAAGGTGAGGAGTATAATTTCCATATTTTCAGGAAAATTTTCTACCATTTGGTATAGCTCCGTTAAGTGTGAGACCTTGAGTTCATGAAAAATAGAATATATATATATATATATATATATATATATATATATATATATATATATATATATATATATATATATTATTGGATAATTAATGATTCCGCAAAGACGGAACGATTTTGCTAAAGAGATATTCTCACAAAATGTGTAGTCTCTGACACACAAGCCGAGGTACAAAACAGGACCTATAATTCAACTTAATTTGATTGCTAGATAGGAATGACTGTAATTTTTATAGAATTATTTTGGGTGAGAGAGAACATTTTGATCACACCGTCGAACTCTTAGCAATATTAATTATTTGAAAAACTGATCAGTAGTTCCAGCATACCTATGGCCATACGATGACTGATGTGAGGCTTAGCTCACTTATTTTCCATTGGATCCAAATTTTGTAAGAGATCAAATTCGACAATTGTATATGTTCAATGTTTGACCTATGTTCCGAATTCTTGGAAAAGTTCAAGATATTCAACAATTGATTTTATTATCAC
>JAYESA010002309.1:0-25959 GCA_036927795.1 Iris macrosiphon
ACGACCTCTTCACCAGGAGGCTGACCGAGACTAGCTCCCATACTGCACACGCAGATGTGGATCTTGCCCCATACAAAAAGGAAAAGTTGGAGAAACAGGAAGTAAAGTTGGAGGATACATCCAACTACTTGAAGTGGTCATGTCAAGCGATACGAACTCTGAAGGCAAGGGGCTTGGTGGGCTATATGAATGGCCAAACCAAGGTACCTGAAGATCACTCATTACGGGAGTTTGCTGTGTGGAAAATCGTCAACAATGTTGTAGCTGGATGGCCGACAACCTCATTGACCGACCAAGTGTCGGGCAACGTGAAAGCGATGGAGAGTGCTAGTGACATTTGAATGAGGCTGAGAGACATGTACTCATGGACGGGCAACCCTATGAGGGTCTTCCAACTACAGGATGAACTTGATAACGTTGTCCAAGAAGATCACACTATTTCTGAATATGCTGTACTGTTAAAAAATTATTGGTCAGATCTCGACCATTATGATCTCATTGGCATGGAGGATGAGCAAGTGGAACCAGCATTTGCGAAACATTATCAGAAGTTCATGGAGTATGTCTCGCGACAGAGGATGATGAAATTCCTGAAGGGACTCAACTCAGCATTCAAGCAGAGGAGGAATGTCCTACTTGCATAACCCAGGCTGCCATCACTGGAGGAGGCCATAGCTGCTATGGCACAAGAAGAGACACGACTGAAGCTGATGCCTAGCACCACTAGCCCTCCGGAAAAAATTCGCTCTAGCAGTTTTTAACCCAAACCCTTCCGGAGGGGGAGGGTGCTACAAATGTGGAGACCCTGGACTCTTTATCAGACTCTGTACGAAACTTTTGAGAGGCCAGTGCAGCGTCCGTGGACGCAGCCGTGGAGGACGTAGGGGTGGCAGAGAAGGCTATGCTGGTGGCAAAGAAAATCATTCTGGAGGGCACAAGACAAACCTTGCAGAAGAGCGAAGTGAGAGTCAGTCATCCGGTATGATCCCTAGTGAAAGAAAAATGCTAGAGATGTGGAGAAGCATGAAGCTTGGAACCAACGACAGTCGAGCCAACACCTCTGAGGCATCGACTCCAACCACCTCTGGGGGTTACATCACCTACTATGTCCATACAAGTACAGGTATACCTGCTCATGCCCTTGCATCTATTCACAGACCAGGTTGGATAATTGACTCTGGGACATCCGGCCATGTCACGGGTTCCCATGATGAGTTCCAAGATTACACTCACCTGACAACGCCTGAAAGAATTCAGACTGATGATGGTACTACTAGACCCATTGTAGGTAAAGACAGTTGAATGCACCCCTTCCATGACCCTTACTGATGTCTTGCATGCTCCATCTTTTCTTGTTAATCTATTGTCCATTAGTGCCATTGTTCTTCAACTTAATTGTAGTGTTTCCTTTGACATACCTAAGGTAATTTTTCAGTAGAAAGGAACGGGGAGACGGTTGAGGACTGACACTTGACATAAGGGACTGTGGTACTTGGACATGAGTGAAATGGACGCAGCACTGGCATCACTGGTGGTATAAGCACAACCGGAAGAGTCGCGAAGAACTGTGGAAGTAGAATTATTACTTCAACATCAGCGCATGGGACACTCTTCATTCAGACTACTGAGCCAAATGTATCCATCTATGTATCAAAAGGCTAATAAACAAAAGTTGTTTGTGATGCTTGTGAGCTTGAAAAACATATCAGAAGCTTTTATGTGAGTTCTGGAAATAGACGTTTAGCTGCTTTTGATATGATACAATCTGATGTGTGGGGACTTTGTCCTATAACTGCTGTTAATGGTTTTAAATGGTTTGTCACCTTCATTGATTGCTACACTCGTGTCACCTGATATACCTAATAAAGAGTAAAGTTATATCTTTGCATGCTTTCAAGATTTTCATCGCAGGGTTACAACACAGTATAATGCTAAAGTGAAGATTTTGAGGTCTGACAATGGGACATAATACACCAACAAGGCTATTGAAGAATACTTATCAGCCAATGGGATACAGCATCAGACTTCATGTGCCTATACACCAGCACAAAATGGCATGACAGAGCGGAAGAACAGGCACCTGTTGGAAGTAGTACGGTCAATGATGTTTGCCATGAATTTTTCTAAACACTTGTGGGGGCATGTCATGTTGACAGCTGCATATCTTATCAACATGATGCCCTCTCAGATGTTGGAATGGAAGACACCGTTTGAGATGCTTAAAGGAGAGAATTAGTACATTGTTCCCCCAAAGGTATTAGGATGTGTGCTTTGTGAAGGATAATAGGTCTGCGATGGAAAATTTTGACCCTCGGGTAGTAAAGTGCATCTTTGTTGGCTACTCAAGAACTCAGAAGGGATACTCTTGTTGGAGTCCGGTAGAGCGAAGGCTCTTTGTGAGCATGTACGTTACATTCACAGAGATGGAACCATACTACCACAATGGTTCAGGTGAAGGCTCCGTATTTGGTGACACACCTAACACATGAGGTGTTAGAAGGGGGAGATGGGCCCAAGCGTGATTGTCGGGTCAATTCCATGCCCAATGATGGAAGCTGGTCCAAGGGAACAAGGGGGAGATAGCGAGGATGAGGAAAGTGATGAGAATGCACACAATCAGGAAGAAGAAAGTGATGACAATCAAGAGGAAGAAAGTGATACTCCAGTACAGGGGGAGGAACAGATTACAGAACAATCTCCAGTACAGGGGGAGGAACAGACTATAGAACAATCTGCAGATCTCCAAGTCTAGAGAAGGAGAAAGCAGCAATCCACTACTGTGCCTATTGCCCATACTGTGCCATGTCCCTCGCCTAACCTGCCCCAACTCTTGAAGATGCACCTCCCGCACCGGATCCCTCTGATTCGGATGGTATGATATTTCCTCCACCACCTCATATTCCCTTAAGGAGATCTTCTCGCAGTAATGCGAGAAGACCCCCTAATCGTTATGGTTATGAACATGACTTCGCCCATTTTTTATCCTACTCTAATCTATCTCCTACTTATGGAGCATTTATTGTATCGTTAGACGCCACCTCTTTGCCTAAGTGTTGGCAGGAAGCGAAGGAAGATCCAAGGTGGAAAGCTGCAATGTTGGAGGAACTTTGGACACTCGAAAGAAATGGGACATGGAAACTTGTTCCATTACCTAAAAGAAAGAGTTGTTGGATGCAAATGGGTCTTCACAGTAAAGGAGACGCCAAAAGGAAAGGTTGAGCGATACAAGGCAAGATTGGTTGCAAAAGGATTCACTCAATCCTATGTCATCGACTATGATGCTATGTAGTTAAAAACCGTTATATATCGGATATATCACCGATATATAACGGTATCGGTGATGAACAGATATTTTTTTGGAAAAAATCGATTAAATATAGGAACCGATAAAATCGGCCGATATTACCGATATTTTTTTATATATCGGTTTTAATAAAAACCGATATCTCACAGTAACTTTTTTTTTATAACAGGGAATAGGGTCGCTGATGAGAGAGAAAGAGGGGAAAAAAATTGCGGCTGCTCTAGAGGAGAAGAGGAAAAGAAAAAAAAAAACCTGGTACTCTTCTTCTCCTTCTTGTTCTTCTTCGTCCTCCTGATTCTTTTTTTTCCTTCTTGCTCTTCTACGTCCTCTTCTTCTTCTGCTTTTTTTTGTATTCTTGTTCTTCTTCTAGTTTTTTTTTTTGAAGTCTTCTTCTTGTTCTTCTTCGTCCCCTTTTTTTTTATTCTTCTGCTTCCTCTTCTTCTTCTTCTGCTTCTTTTTTTTTCTTCTGCTTCTTCCTCTGCCTGCGTCCTCTTCTTCTTCTGTTGGCTGTTGCTTTTTTTTTTCTTCTTCTTCCTCTGCGTCCTCTTCTTCTTCTTCTGTTGCTTTTTTTTTCTTCTTCCTCTACGTCCTCTTCTTCTTCTTCTGTTGCTTTTTTCTTCTTCTTCTGCCTCTGCGTCCTCTTCTTCTTCTGTTCCTTTTTTTTTCTTCTGCTTCCTCTGCTTCCTCTTCTTGCTGCGTTTTGCATAAATAGAGTTTATGAATAGATGTAAAAAAAAAATTCTTTCCATATAGCAAATTTGTAAATTTACTTGTTTTTTTAATTCTTAATTTCAGAAATGTCTTCTTCGAGAGCTTCAAATGATGGTGGAACTGGAGATTCAAATGAGATAGCTCCGGTTAAGATCAATTCAACTGATATTGGGTATCGCTATGGAACAGTTATGGATCCCACCAAAAAAAATCATATTACGTGCAATTTTTGCAAAAAAGTAATACCGGATGGGATCTCAAGATTCAAACAACACATTGTTAATCAAAGGGGACAAACCAGGGGATGTGATAAGGCTCCTATGCTTGTGCAAAAGGAAGTACAAAAGGCAATGGATGAAGCACTGAAGAAAAGGCTTGAGAAAAATAGAGTCAACAATATTTTAAGTCGATCAAGCTTAAATGAGGATGAGACTGACACATTTGATGTTGAGGATGCCGATGCCGATGTTCAACCAACATCTGCTAGTATTGCTACATCAAGCACAAGCAGGAAGAGAAAAGTAAGTAGCAATGTAAGAGGTCCGATGGATGTAATCTACAAACCTAATGTCGGTAAAATACAACAAACGACATTGGATACTAGCAATCCAATCAAGAAGAAGTTGAAGATGGAGGCTTGGACGGAGTGGGCTAAATTTTCATACGAGTGTGGTATACCCTTTAATGTTGTGCGTAATCCTAGATTTCAACGCTTTATATATTGCGTTGGAGAGTATGGAAGAGCTATGCCAGCGCCGTCCTATCATAATGTGCGGGTTACTCTACTTCAAGATGTTCTGAAGGAGACGAAGACTTTTGTTGATTCCTTTAGGCCCAAATGGAAGGAGTATGGATGCTCTATCATGTCAGATTTTTGGACAGATACGAAGGGTCGTTCTTTGATTAACTTTTTAGTTAATTGTCCACAAGGAACAGTTTTCTTAAAATCTGTTGATGCTTCAGATCAAATTCATGATGCAGATTATATTGTTGGATTGATTAATGAGGTGATCGCGGATGTGGGAGAGGAAAATATTGTCCAGGTAAATATTTATGTACATTGTGACTAGTTAATTCATAGTTCACTTATTTAGTTATTTATGTACATTGCGTTTTCCTAATTTGTAATCAATTTTCTTTTTTATGTATATAGTTTATCACGGACAATGGCTCTAACTTTAAGGCTGCGGGAAGAAAATTGGAGATACAACATCCAAAGATGTATTGGACTCCTTGCGCTGCACATTGCATCAATTTAATTTTGCAAGAAATTGGTAGTGATATCGAAAAGATTAAGAATGTGTTGTATCAAGCCAGGAAGGTGGTGGTTTATATCTATAACCATTTGATGGTTTTAAACATGATGCGGAAGTTGAGCAGTAGCGAATTACACAGGCCTTGTGTAACTAGGTTTGCAACCTCCTTCTATACATTGGAGAGCATATGAAAGAACAGGCAGTACTTGCAACAATTATTTCTTTCTTCTAGATGGGTGCGCAGTTTATTTTCAAAGAGAGGATGGAAAGAAGATTGCAAGGATTATTGCAAAGGAGTCATTTTGGAAAAATGTGGAGTTGGCTTGTAAAGTGTTGGATCCCTTAGTGGATGTCTTGAGATTGGTAGACAGGGAAGAACAACCTTGCATGGGCTATATATATGATGCTATGGATAGAGCAAAACTCCAGCTTGATAAGAACCTTGTTGATGAGCCTACAGTGCTAATCAAGGCCATGGCGATTGTTACAAGGAGATGGGTTGAACAACTAGAACACCCTTTGCATGCAGGTATATATATATATATATATATATATATATATATATATATATATATATATATATATATATGTTTTGTTCATATTTATATGCACATGAATGTTGGCTACCATAATTGGATTAGCTTTTAAATGCAGCTGGATATTACCTTAACCCTGCCATATTTTATAAGCATTCAACATCAGAGCTTAATCATACTAGGAGAATGCTTAATGAAGCTTTGATGAGGCTTGTGCCAGATATGACTGAGAGTACTAAAATCTTATCACAATTGTCGGAATATAGAGAGGCGACGAGAGATTTTGGAACTACTATAGCTATAAGAACAAGAGAAATGATATCACCATGTAAGTTTCTTTCCTTAACCAATTAACCATTCCATTTGTATTTTACATTACATCTTTCTTATTAATGTGAGGGTACTCTGTACTTAATATAGATGAATGGTGGATAAGTCATGGCAATGGTACGCCGGAACTACAAAGCTTTGCAAGGAGGGTCTTAAGCCAAACATGTAGTGCTTCGCCTTGTGAGCGAAATTGGAGTGCCTTTGACAACGTATGCTTCTTTACTTTATAATAAAATTTGCTAGTTTTTTTATTAAAGCTAGATACTTACAAATAATATTCAATAACTTATATTATAATTTATATGCTAATTTCAGTTGCATACGAAGAAGAGGAATTGCCTTTTGCAAGCAAAATTGAATGATCTTGTTTACGTTCAATATAACATGAAGTTGGAGAGACGATTCTTGGATCAAAAGAACAAATCCAAAACTTTTGATCATATTGTTTTGAGAGATGTTGAAGAGAATGATGATTGGATTATACCAACCGAAACAGAGCTTGCAGAGTTTGTGAGGGTATGTGATGATTTAACTTGGGAACAAGTTCGTGCTTCAATGGGTGCCGATGATGTTGAAGGGCCAACTACAAGAAGTACAAGATCACGAGGTGTTATAGATTCAGTCTCCTTACTTGTTCATAATGATGAATACATGGAGGATGAAGAAGATGAAGATGAACAAACTAGGGAAGAAGGTGGAGAAGATGGTGATGGTGAGAATGAAGAAAATGAAGTTGAAGTTGAGGCTAATGAAGATTATTAGATGTTGAAAGTTGAACAATGAATTGGGATCTTTTTTGTTTTCATATTAGTTGAACTTGAATCGTTGAAGTGGGTACTTTTTATATTTTAATGTTGGTTTGGGTATATGTACCTTTTAGTTTTAATGCTTTGAAGTAGATTGTTTTATGAATTTGCTACTCTTCATTTGCTTATCTTTTCTATTTTATTCCTACTTCTGGAGAATATGAATTTGCTACTACTTCATTTGCTTATCTTTTTGAGTTTGGATTATTTTTTAGCATCATTCCAACATGACATGATTCAATGTTTACAGTCAAGATACAATACAAGGTATCAATGATTCAATGTTTATTTATCCAATTGAATGATTGATAGATACATCTAACTAGCACTTCCATCAGTTTCTTTTGCTTGCTTCCTTTTGAGCTTTCAAATTGCAATGACCTTCATGAGAGAGTTGATCTTGAAGCTCACTGGCTTGTTTGGGTGACGAAGGTGTAATACATCATGCATCAAACTTATTCAGACTTCAGAGATGCAGTTCCTCATGTGGTCTCCTTTAATCTTTGCTCTTGGATTTCTGGAAGGTGTAATTGTCTTGGTATGTATACTTCCTGCATATTATATAAAAGATAACTATTAAGTGTGTTGTTCATATATAAAAATTGTGTTAAAAATACAAATCGATATTTTTCGTTATATATCTATAACTCTACTGGACCGTTATCATGAAAAATCGATATTAACTGCATAGCTATGATGAGACATTTGCTCCGGTGGCAAAGATGTGCATTGTGAGAACCCTGGTCTCCCTTGCAGCAAACCATAGGTGGCAGCTGCATCAATTGGATGTGAAGAATACTTTTCTTCATGGGGAGCTACAAGAGGAAGTATACATTGAGACCCCTCCGGAATTTTGCAGGAAGCAGTCAACGGAAAAGGTGTACAAGCTGAAAAAATTACTGTATGGACTCAAGCAATCTCCTTGAACCGGGTTTGATAGATTCAGGAAGGATATCACAGGCATGGGGTACCGTCAGACCAATGCAGATCATACGGTCTTCTTCCAGCATGCGAGAGGCCACATCACCATACTTGCAGTGTATGTGGATGATATAGTGATCACAGGTGATAATGAGGAGGATATCACCCAACTAAAGTCAAAACTCACCAAGGAGTTTGAAATAAAGGACTAGGGAATGATGAGGTATTTTCTCGGTATCGAGGTGGCTCGAGGAAAAGATGGAATCGTCCTCTCTCAGAGGAAGTGTGTACTAGATCTGCTCACAGATACTGGTATACTGGGATGTCGATCAACAGTCACTCCAATTGATCAGAAAGATAAGTTGGAGACAGACAGAAGAGCCGGTTGATCGTGAGAGATATCAAAGACTTGTAGGCAGATTGATTTATCTATGCCACACTCGCCATGATCCAAGAAAGGGACACATGGATGCAGTTTTTCATATCCTGAGATATCTGAAGGGGACTCCTGAAAGAGGGTTATGGTTCAAGAAAAATGGACACCTGGGTGTTGAGGGGTACTGCGATGCAGATTGGACAAGTTGCATGGACAACAGAAGGTCTACCTCAGGGTACTGTGTCTTTGTAGGAGGTAACCTAGACTTATGGAGAAGCAAGAAACAGTCTGTGGTAGCACGATCGACTGATGAAGTAGAATATAGAGCTATGGCTCTGGGATTGTCAGAGTTGTTGTGGGTAAGAGCACTGCTGACAGAGTTGAAGCTGAACCAGGAAACAACATTGCGTCTTCTGAGTGACAGTCAAGATACACTAAGTATAGCTAACAATCCAATTCAACATGACAGAACTAAGCACATCAAGATTGATCGATTCTTCATGAAAGAGAAGCTAGAGAAAGGGATATTAACGCTCGATCATGTTCGCACAGAAGAACAAGTTGCATATTGTCTTACAAAGGGTCTTAATTCATTGAGTTTTTATAAGCTATGTAACGAGATGGGGATGATTGATATCTATCGCCCATCTTGAAAGGGAGTGTTGAGAGTATTAATGGGCTTTTAGTCCTACATCGAGTAGAATAGTAGAGAGGGGTTAGCCTCTCCTATATATATGTAGTCCTGCATCAATAAAAAGGTAAGCCAAGTATTCTACTAAAACCTATTCATTACCGCTTGTGCGGGCTCCCGTCAATTCGTTTGAGTTTCATTCTTGCGAACGTACTCCCTGGATACTTAACGCATTAGCTACAGCATGCACGAGTCGATATACACAGCTCTTAGTATCCATCATTTACGACTACGACTACTGGGGTATCTAATCCCATTTGCTTCCCTAAATTTCGTCTCTTTGTGTCAGTGTCGGCCCAAAAAGTGCTTTTGCCGTTGTTCTTTCCGATATCTACACATTTCACCGCTCTACCAAAAATTTATCGTCGGTCCAGCAGAGTGTCGTCCCAGCATCCTCTGTCATACCGCGACTAGTGGCACAGAGTTAGCCGATGCTTATTCCTCAGATACCGTCATTGCTTCTTCTTCGAGAAAAGAAGTTCACGACTAGTGGGACTTCTACCTCTACGCGGCATTACTCCGTCAGGCTTTCGCCCATTGCATAAAATTCTCAACTGCTATCTCCCGTAGGAATATGGACCGTCTCGGTCCCAGTGTGACTGATCCTCCTCTCGGACCCACTATTGATTATAGCCTTGATAAGTTATTGCCTCACCAGCGAACTAATCAGACGCGAGCCGCTCGCCACTGGATATACCACTTCCGATCCGACTTGCATGTGTTAAGCATGCCGCCAACATTCATCCTGAGCCAGGATCTAACTCTCTATGAGATTTATAGTTTCATTACTTGTAACTTCCTTGTTCGTAGACAAAGCAAATTCAAAATTTCTTTCATTCCAAGACATACCCATGCGCTTAATATTTGTAGAAAAATGGAAAAAACTGAATCCATGCGCATAACGACTATGCGTCCAGCAACTCACGAACCAAGTGAAGTCAGGACTATGCACTCACCTTTATGTGATGGGCATAAAAAACACAGCACTCTGTAAAGAAGGCCATGTGCTATGCGGAGAAGTTATGCGCCGGACAATGATTCTTCGAAAGGTATATGTAGCAAGGGCCTTAGGCGCATACTGCCTAGCCGCATAAGTCGGTCTGATACTACATTAAAAGTTGTGCTACTCCGTAACGCGTGCAGACGACGGTTACGCATAAAAAGTCAGCGCTTACATCAACATAATCATTACGTTTTGTCTGTATACAACATAGCACAGCCACGTGGCACTATGCGACGAGGATCTATGTGCCTGACAACGAAAGCGTATACAAACCCTTGTAGTTTTCTTTCTTATCTTATGCGGCAGAGCAGTGACTATGCGGCAGAACGGTTATGAAGCTGAGCAGATTATGTGCATTTAATATGTATACGTTTAATTTTTGCATTTAAGACGCATATGTTTCAAATAACAGTCACCGCATTAATGTGTGGTTTTGAACCGTTGTAATGCATGACACTTATCGGGTAGACCGTTTATACGTTCAGATCAGCTTCATGCGCTGTAGTTATTGCAGAATCTTATGCGCCAACGTATTCTTATGCGCCAAAAGCAGAAAACAATGACTTTTCAGATTCCATGTGCACAGTCGTTACAATGAGAATTGACTATATATAGCTGGGACAAGTGCTTCCCAAATGATCGAAAGTTGTGTACTTTTGAGCCTACTTGCTATCCTTTTGTACTGTTTAGCCAAAGTTAGCAAGTTATAGTCAACGGAGTAGAGGAGAAGTCATGCACGACTTGATCTCCATCAACACACTTTTCCTAGATCTTTCATACTTAGAATTCCAGTATTAGAATTCTTTGTATTTTCTTTGTAATCTTTTAAAAGTTTATAAGTCAATACACATCTTTTTGCAATGAAAACAAAAATGACGACTCTGTTGGGAACTACCTTCTCTACCGTTGAGAAGGTTGTGGCGCAATCTAACGCCACAAAGATTGGAACAAATCAAAAGATGTTGGTCGTCCAATTCGACCAACAAGCTTTTGAGACGATGCTCTCAGGAGATAGCTCAAGTCCCTCACCACGGACCACGAAGCAGAAGAAGACTCGCGATGTTTAGGTTCCCAAGGCTTATGCTAAGAACCCTAAGATGGCAAAAGACATGCGTCCAATGAGGGTGCTGTCGGCCGCAGAGCCGATCCATGCACAACCCATATCTGCTCCTCCGGTGGCGCAAAGCCAAAATTCCACACATAAGCGTCATGCGCACACTTCTCAGAATATGTGCCAGTTTGCGCGTGAGATTGACAAAAGCTCCACTGTAGTGGGCAATGCAATTCAGGGCTATGCTAGTCCACAGACTCAACAACCGTGTCCTATGCGTGGGAAAAAAAGAGTGCTCAGGACTCGAGTTTTGGCAGAGAAAAACAATACGATGCCAAGGACTTGAGTGTTAAGTCCTCTCCTCAACCTATGCGCGCTCAGCGTGGTGCGAAGAAGAAGAAGAAGAACAATGGGAAGAACAGTGCTGATTCCCAAAGTATGTGCAACAAGAGCAAGTCTCCTTTATGCGCAGGAGGTACCATGCGCACCAATGATCATGAAGTTGAACCAAGTTCTCTGAAGCATCAGCGCATGCCTAAGGAGAAGGGTTCTCTCTTCAATAGAATCTCTTACCCAACAACGTCCATGCGGCAAGGCCATCGAGTAGGCAATGAATTAGACCCTATCTACTATGTACCGCAACGTGCTAAGTCACAGAAGTCTAAGCCAACTCGAGCCATGCACGAAGTTGTTGCTCAAGAAGGACATGGACCGCTTAAACTCATGTGCACATATGATGGCAAACTCTATAGACCGAACACTTCATGCACTTAGCCTCCATGCACCATCCGTGGAGCAACAACAGATCAATGCGCAAGGCTTGTCCATGCACGTGAAGTGGATTTGTCTCAACAGTCTTTCATAAATGACCCATGCGCAGACTCTGTCTACGCGCATGAAGTAGTAGGTCAGAAAGCACTTGCCTTCATTACAAATCCATGTACATACTGTCTATGCGCATGAAATGAGTTTTAAGGCAAACATTTCCTCATCTGACTTGCGTGACGTATTATGTTACAAGCGCTAGGCGAGGGAGACTACTACTACGCATGAGGTGCCTCGTTCAAGGCATCATTGTGCTAGTATAGTCATTAATTATTGTTGTACTAAAGCAGCTGAAGCTCCAGCAAGGCAGTCCGTGTTCCAACGACTGCACCCTGCCTCGTCAACCCGGCAGCATCCCAAAAGGCGAGCTCAATATGAAGATAAAGAAGAAGAATTGCCCTTCGCTTCAGTATATATGTCTTGGGGGTCTCCTCCCAATTGGCCCATCACGAGACGTAATCCTCCAGTCTTTTCCAGTGCTGTAAGGAGGCAGAAGAAACGGCAAATGACAATGGGTGCTTCGTCATCATCCACTCAGGCAAGGAGAATTCCAATAAGTAGCCAGCAAGCTGCTTTATCAGAGGGGGTATATTAACTCGCTCCCGGTCTAGACTTCTGTTTGAGGAACCAAGGCCACAAGTAGGGGGGGGTAACATCCCGCTGGACCATGAGGATGATGTTCAACAATCTGAGGGTAGTTCTCCTTGGCACCTTGAGATGGACAGTGATGCATCTTTGGGGTGGTGGTGGTGGGTGGGGGGGTGGGGGGGGGGGGGGGGGGGGGTAGCATGCCTCCGGAACGTGAAGACGATGACTAAGCCAGAGGACAATGCACCTTTGGATTCAGAAGCAGACTGTAGACTCCAGCTACACTATCTTATCAACCTCCCCGTCTGTCAGTCCACATATAACATCTGTATATGTGACGAACACTGAAGAAGGTGGTGGTAGCAATGACCCAACCAATCAGCACAATTTTGAATTTTTTGTGCAAGGCATGTGCACCATATCACAACAAACGCAGCAGGTGATGAGAAAGTGAGAACCATGCAACCTGCCGCACCTCCACCTCCACCACATGCTCCGATTCAAGAAAACCAAGAGGTAGAAGTGGATGATAATGTTGTTGCACATCCTCCAAACCCTCCAAATGTGGGAGTTCCTCCTTAGCCAGTGCTACTGGGAACTTTACCAACTGCTCAGTCAACTGCTCCTCAACAGACGGTTGAAACTCAGGAAGCAATCGTGCTCTGCATGCTCGCCTCGACTCCCCGAGCAATAGAGATGAGCTGGTAACTCAACTATACCCTCTTGAATGGGACAACGTTGTTTGTCCACCAAAGTACAAGCCGCGGTCGCTACTTCCTTTTCACCGGCTCAAATCGCCCCGTCAGCATATAAAGTACTTTGACTTGCAGACCATGTATATACCGAAGGATGATGCACTCCTCACAAAGCTCTTCATCGGCACCTTGCAAGGGGTGGCCTTTGATTGGTTTGCAGTCTACCCAACGATTGCATCAAGACTATCAAAGACTTTGTGAGGAGTGCATCATAGAACCTAGAGAGGAGCATTCTCATGATCATTGGTGCGCATGACAGGTATGGGCTGAGCATGGATCGATTATGCGGCCGACAACACCCTCATTGGAGGCATGTCTTCTACCATCTTAGGGTTCTTAGCATAAGCCTTGGGAAACCAAACGTCGCGAATCTTCTTCGGCTTCACGATCCGTGGTGAGGGACGAGAGCCATCCCCCGAGAACATCGCCTTGAAAGCTTGTTGGACGAATTGGACGACCAACATCTTTCAAGTTGTTTCAATCATTGCGGCGTCGGATTGTGCCACAACCTTCTCGTCAGTAGAGAAAGTGGTCCCCAACAGAGTCGTCGTTTTTGTATCAATTGCAAAAAGATGTGTATTGATTTATAAACGTTTACAAAGATTACAAAGAAAATACAAAGATTTCTAACACTGGAATTCTAATTATGAAAGATCTAGAAAAAGTGTGTTATGGAGATCAAGTGGTGCATGACTTCTCTACTCCGTTGACTATCCTTAGACAAAGATTGGAAAGAGAAAAAGCTTGCTAACTTTGGCTCAACAACACAAAATGACACCAAGTAGACTCAAAAGTACACAACTTTCGATCCTCTAGGAAGCACAAAATGACACCAAGTAAGCTCAAAAGTGAAGTTTTCAGTAACGGACGGATAACGCATAAGAACCTGCCCTTGGGAGGGGAACAACAACTAGAAAGGGTTGCTAATAGCCGGTAGGTAGAGAAGCAAAACAAGGAATCCGCCTGAGGGGATCGCGTCTGATTAGTTCGTTGGTGAGGCAATAACTTACCATGGCTATAATCAATAGCGGGTCCGAGAGGATGATCAGCCACACTGGGACTAAGACACGGCCCAGACTCCTACGGGAGGCGGGAGTGGAGAATTTTGTGCAATGGACAAAGGATCGCGATCCTGCAAGGGTGAACTAACTTTAAAAACCCGTCCTCGTAGCCTGAATCGCTAGTAATCGCCGGTCATCCATACGGCGGTGAATTTGTTCTCGGGCCCTGTACACACCGCCCATCACACTATAGGAGCTGGCCATGCCCAAAGCTTCGCCTAGTAGCACGATGCTTGTATTGCTCTCCCATAATCCCGTTTTCATAGCTTAGTTGCTCCCATTTTACTCTCCTCTACTACGGAAATCGTTTTTGCTTTCTTTTTCTTAAGCTATTAAGATATTTCAGTTAGCCAGGTTATCTCTTGATTCAACGGCAGTTCAAAAGGTTCACATATTCGGAAAACTCCAGATCTATGCTTATTTTCATCTCCCCGAAGCATTTTGCCGCTTGCTACGTCATTCCTACGCACCACGTTGAGCATGTTCTTTCTATGCTTATTTTCCTCTTTTCAGACTTGCCCTTGTTGCACATACTCTGGGAATCAGCAATGTTCTTTCTATTATTGTTCTTCTCCTTCTACGCACCACGTTGAGCATGCATAAGTTGAGCAGAGGACTTAACACTCAAGTCCTTGGCATCGTATTGTTTTCCTCTGCCAAGACTCGAGTGCTGAGCACTCTTCTTTTTTTCGCGCATAGGACACGCTTGTTGGTCGAGTTGGACGACCAATCTTTTGAGTTGTTCCAATCTTTTCAGCGTCGAATTCTGCCACAACCTTCTCGTCGGTGGAGAAGGTAGTCCCCAACAGAGTCGTCATTTTTGTATCCATTGCAAAAAGATGTGTATTAATTTATAAACTTTTATAAAGATTACAAAGAAAATACAAAGAATTCTAATACTGGAATTCAAAGTATAAAAGATCTAGGGAAAGTGTGTCGATGGAAATAGAGTCGCGTATGACTTCTCTACTCCGTTGACTATCCGTAGACAAAGATTGAAAAGAGGAAAAACTAGCTAACTCTGGGTCAACAGCACAAAAGGGTAGTAAGTAGGCTCAAAAGTGCATAACTTTCGATCATTTGCGAAGCACATGTCTCAGCTATTTATAGTCATTCTTACTGAAGCGGCTAGTGCGCATGGAATATGAAAGGTCACCGATTTTTGCTTCTGACGGATAAGAATATGTTAGTGCATAAGATTCACCAATAACTGCAGTACATGAAGCGGATCTGAACATATGTGCATGTCACGGTCTACCTGACACGTATCATGCATTACAACGGTTCAAAAATCATGCATTAATGCAGTGGCTATCATTTGAAACGTATGCGCCGTAAATGCAAAAAAGAAACATTTGTATTAAATACACATAATCTCCTCCGCTTCGTAATCGTCCTGCCGCATAGTCACTGTTCTGCCGTATAAGATGAGAGAAATTGTAAGGGTTTGTATTCGCTTCCGTGGTCAGGTGCACAAATCCTCGTCGCATAGTGTCACGTGGAAGCGCTCTGCTGTATACAAACAAAACGTATGATTATACTGACGTAAGCGCTTACGTTTTATGCGTAACCGTCGTCTGCAAGAGTTATGGAGTAGCACAACTTTTAATGCAGTGTTAGACCGACTTATGCGGCTAGGCAATATGCGCCTAAGACCCTTGCCACATATATCTTCCGAAGAATCACTGTCCTTTGCGCATAACTTCTCCGAATAGCACATTGCCTACTTTACATAGTGTTGTGTTTTTATGCCCAGCACATAGAGGTGAGCGCATAGCCTTGACTTTCACTTGGTTCAAACTGCTAAGTGAGCTGCTCGGCGCATAGTCGTTATGCGCATGGATTCAGTTTTGGTAATACAAAGTGTTCGCGTTCACATTACGTCTAGTAAAGTGTTTTACTACGTCCATATTACGTCTAGTAAAGTGTTCGCAATAACATTCACAAAAAAGTTTTGGTAATACAAAGTTCTTTATTATTCTTTTTAAAAAAAAGATTATTGCAAGTGTCTCAAGTATTTGTGAGGAATTCGTCGATTCTCTTCCTCAGGGAGTCTATTGTAGCTCGTCGCCCCACCTCTCCTCGATGTTCGGCTTCTGCCTGACGAGCAGCTTCATCCTTGAAAGAAATCAGTACATTGTGATCTCTCTCCAATTTGGCATGTTGTACGCCTAAACGACTGGAGGCCATTGCAACTTCATTTGTCTTCTTGACAAAAGCATTCTTTTCTGCCGTAGCCCGGTTCAGATCAGATTCTAATTTGGTGCATTGCTCTTGAAGTCTATTTATGTGCTCCGTGATTACAGCCATATCATTTGAAAGCCTATCAACAAAGGCTCTATGCAAATGCATCCTATGCGTCGGACAGTCCAAATGCAATATGCGCCTAAGTCCTAAGCACGAAGGTGATTTTTTACCACATGCTTCTTTCAAATTATTTCGAACTTGTCTAACTTTCGAAAACATTGAAGAAGGTCTTGTAGAAGCACGAAAAAAACTAAATCTATGCACATAACGACTATGCACCGAGCAGCTCACTTAGCAGTCTGAACCAAGTTAAGTCAGGGCTATTCGCTCACCTCTATGCGCGCTGGACATAAAAACACAGCACTTTGTAAAGAAGGTTATGCACTTTACGGAGAAGTTATGCATCGAGGATAGTGATTCTTCGAAAAGTATATGCGGCAAGGGCCTTAGGCGCATACTGTCTAGCCGCATAAGTCGGTCTGACACTACATTAAAAGTTGTGCTGCTCCGTAATGTGTAGACGACGGTTACACATAAAACATCAGCGTTTACGTCAGCATAATCGTTACGTTTTGTCAATATACAGCAGAGCTCTGCCAAGTGGCACTATGCGACAAGGATCTATGCGCCTGACCATGAAAGCGCATATAAACCCTTGCAGTTTTCTCTCATCTTATGCGGCAAAGCAGTGACTATGCGGCAGAATGATTACGAAGCTAATGAGATTATGTGCATTTAATGCACATACGTTTCATTGTTGCATTTAAGGCGCATACATTTCAAATAACAGTCGTCGCATTAATGTGTGATTTTTGAACCGTTGTGACGCATGACACGTGTCGGGTAGACCGTGACATGTGCATACGTTCAGATTTGCTTCATGCGCTGTAGTTATTGTAGAATCTTATGTGCCAACGTATTCTTATGCGCCAGAAGCAGAAAACAATGACTTTTCAGATTTCATGTGCACGTAGCCGTTACAGTGAGAATGACTATAAATAGTTGGAACGTGTGCTTCCCAAAGGATCGAAAATTGTGCACTTTTTTGCCTACTTGTCCTTTTGTGTTGTTGAGCCAGAGTTAGCGAGTTTTTTCTCTTACCAATCTTTGTCTAAGGATAGTCAATGGAGTAGAGAAGTCATGGACGACTTAATCTCCATCGACACACTTTTCCTAGATCTTTCATACTTAGAATTCCAATGTTAAAATTAATTGTATTTTCTTTGTAAGCTTTGTATAAGTCTATAAATCAATACATATCTTTTTGCAATGGATACAATATTAGCATGGAGTTCGCTCCCAGAAATGTAGACATCCCTACCCTATCGCATCAATCCCACAAGCCTCTTATCCATTTTCGTTCGATCGATGTGGGAAAGCAAGTCAAAATTGAAAAACTCACATTGGGTTTAGGGATAATCAGGCTCGAATTGATGACTTCCACGATGTCAAGGTGACGCTCAACCACTGAATTATCTCTCTTCCCGATCCCATCGAGAAATAGAACTAAGTGTCGAGAAACTCAATGCCACTATTCATGAATAACTTGGAGCCATGCCTTCTTTTCGCACTATTATGGATAGTCAAATAATGGGGAAAATGGGATTCTATTATCAACTGCTCCTATCGGAAATAAGATTGACTACGGATTCGAGCATAGTAGATGAAATAGACAAATTCATTTTTTTAGGAACACATACAAGAAAAAGGATAATGGTAACCCCACCATTAACTACTTCATTTTTATTTATTAATTTAATAGTAATAGAAATACATATCCTACTGAGACAATTTGTAACTTGCTATCCTCTTGCCTAGCAGGCAAAGATTTACCTCTATGGAAAGACTTATTCATTCAGATCGACATGAGGGTCCAACTCCATTGCATTGCCAGAATCCATGTTATATATTTGAAGCAGTTGATCTTCTTGCTTCTCTCATGGTACACAACCCTTTTTCTGCTAAGCCCCTTTCTCCTCGGTCCACGGAGACAATTCGTTAAAGAATAAAACAAAAAAAGTATAAGATAGAAGAGCCAGATGAACAAATTCAAACTCGAATTTAAACTACTCGACAGGGGGCTCCACCAGAACCACTACCTCCACCATTGATCTCGGCGGGAGAAAGGCGATACCAAGCTCTGGAAGGTAAATTCTCCACCCTTAGTGACAAATTTGATCGAACGATGGAAGAGTTTGAAAATTCAAAGAGAAATCCTGATTTTCCCCAATACTCACCCTGTGGTGACATACCCCTCGCCTTCTTTTCGAACCCTCATGGAACCATCCCTGTCAGGAACCATCATTCACCAGTTCATGGTCCTCATGTCAACTATCCACATAGCTCGACATTTTCAGGAGTGAATTCCCATGGTGTACAGATGGCTAGAGAAGCAAACCCCTATCACACTGGCCATCAACCAAGCTTTGTACCTGCATCTCCAGCACCTGCACCTATTCCTACCAGTTCTCCACATTTTCAGACCAGTATGCCACCCCCATTTGTCAACACAGTACAATGTATCAGGCCCTGCATAATTCAGTATGCCATGATCTATTCCAAATACACAGTCCACATCTCATATCCCCAATCCAAATCCTATGACCATACCATCACCTAGCATGACTTCTGTTGGTATATTAGAATGTATTAGGGGATTTTATGTAAGATGGAGGGTTGTAAGGCTATATATATATATATATATATAGCCAAGAGATTATAATAATAACATAATTCCAAATATTCTACATGGTATCAGAGCACAAACCCTAGCCGCCACAAACCCTATCCGCCGCCGCACCGCTCGCCCAACACCACTACCGTCGCCGCACCACCAACACCGCCACCGCCAAACCCTAGCCCGCAGGAGCCTTCTGCCGCAGTTCTCGGCGTCTCCCGCGAGTCGTTCCGGACGTTGACGTCGAAGGCCTAGATCCGATGGGGGAGAGGCATGATCGGGTCTAGGAGAGGACGAAGAGGACGAATGTGAATCGTCGGACGGGTGTAAGATGATCAGAGAAGAGGAGGATCGATGGAGGAGATCAGAAAAGAGGAGGATCGATGGAGGAGATCATCAAGAAGTTGGACCCTACGGAGGTCGCAACGTTGATGAAGCTGATGAAACTGTCGGCTGGTGAGAGCGCGACACGAACACCGGCGAAGTTGGAGCTTCCCTCCATCGATCTGAAACTTGATGGACCAGCCACCTACCTGAGTTGGTCACAACGGGTGAGGAGAACCCTCGCAGAGAAGAACCTGGAGAATTTCTTGTCAGAAGAGAAGACAGAGCCGGATGAGGGCTCGGCATGACGCGACAAGTGGAAGTCCACTCATATGGTGATATACATTTGGCTCCTCAATTCTTTAGTTCAGTCGATCGCCGCCACAGTAGATGGCCTTGAGATGGTAAAGGACGTGTGGGAGAAGTTGAGGAGGACCTACGATGGTGTGGGAAATAACTTGAGGGTTTTCCAGATCAAGGGGGAGATCGACGACACCGTACAGGGAAATAAGACGGTACAGGAGTATGCCACGGAGTTGGAGCGTATGTGGTTGGATTACGATCACTCCTCAGATCGGACGAGCTGCAAGGACCCGAAGTGTAAGGAGAGACAGGTATGTTTGCAAGAGAGGATGAAGTTTCTCAAGGGGCTGGCCGCAGTGTTTGCTAAGAGGACAGCATTACTTCTAGTCCAACCGAAGATCCCTACACTTGAGGAGGCTATCTCGGCCATGATCCAGAAGAAAACTCGCATCGAGCTGCAGGCAGGGACATGTGGTCCTTCTGAAGTGAAGTCAGCACTGGCGGTTGCCAATTCAGGCGGCACAGGACCTAAGGGAGACGCCCGGCAGTGCTACAACTGCGGAGAGGTGGACCATCTGAAGTATGCTTGCACCAAACCACCCAAGGAGGGAGATTCAGGTGGTGGACGTGGACAGTTTGGAGGATGTTGTCGTGGTCGTGGGGGTCGACGGGGTGGTCGAGGAGGTCATTGGGCGAACCTGCTGGTAGCAGAAGGCGAGGAGGGAACTGATGACGCCTATACTGAGAAGGATCAGGCATTGCTGGGCATGCTGGAGGTACTCAGGAGAAAGCAGAAAGCGTCAAGCGATGGAGACAGGAGTGGGACTGAGGCGTCCACCTCAGTCTTCGCCAGAGGCAACGCTGCCATGTATGCCCATCCATCGGATGGTACTGACGACTCACTCGCCCTTGCATCTATGTCTTCCCTTAGATCGTCGGACTGGATTGTCGATTCAGGTGTGTCTCGACACGTGACAGGGAATGCTAGTGAGTTCTCTTCCTACACTCACCTAGCATCGGCAGACTGTATTCAAACAGCCGATGGTACTTTCCAGCCAGTGGTCGGTAAGGGTACTGCAATTTACAGGTTTAATAAAATTATCTAATGTTTTGCATGCTCCTTCGTTTCCAGTTAGTCTTTCGTCCGTTAGTTCTATAATCCTCTAACTAAAATGCATTCTCTTTTGATATTCCTAAGGTGGTCTTCCAGGAGAAGGAGATGGGACGAAGACTTGGACTGACACTTGGCATGATGGACTGTGGTATCTGGATCAGAAAGGGCTAGATTCGGCATTAGTGTATGTTGCAGAGAGGGCAGGAATGGGAGGACCGAAGATGAGTGCCGAGGATACACTGATACTCCACCACAGGCGGTTGGGACACTCATCTTTTGGTATTTTGACTAAGTTGTATTCATCTATTTATGAGAAAGCAAATAAGGAGAAACTAATATGTGATGCATGTGATTTAGACAAACTTACTAGGAGCTCATATGTTAGTGCGGGCCATAGGAGCTCTTCTGTTTTTGATATTATACATTCTGATGTTTGGGGGTCGTGCGCCACAACTACTATGAATGGTTACAAGTATTTCATTTCTTTTATTGATTGTTCCTCTTATGTCACCTGACTGTATTTGATGAAGAATAAGAGTGATGTCTTTGCCTGTTTTCGGGACTTTCATAAACATATCCAGACTCAGTACAGAGCAGTGGTGAAGGTACTAAGGTCTGACAATAGGACGGAGTATACCGACAAAACACTTGAGGAATACCTATCAGCCCAAGGGATACAGCATCAGACCACTTGTGCATACACACCAGCACAGAATGGAGTGGCAGAAAAGAAGAACAGACACCTTCTGGAGGTGGCAAGGAACATGATGATCGCCATGAATGTCCCACAGAGTCTGTGGGGGCATGCAGTGTTGACAGCAGCTCAACTGATCAACAGGATACCCTCGAAAGTACTGGGATGGAAGTCTCCATTTAAGATATTGCAAGAAAATAATAGTGGGATACTCCCGCTGAAGGTGTTTGGCTACGTATGTTTTGTGAAGGACAACAGACCGTCTGCTGGAAAACTTGACCCTAGAGCAATCAAGTGTGTCTTCGTGGGCTATTCGGCGACTCAGAAGGGGTACGTGTGCTGGAGCCCAGTAGAGAAGAAGAGGTTTGTAAGCATGGATGTTCACTTCAGGGAGCTTGAGCCATACTACCGTCAGAAGGGAACCTCATCCATGGGCAACTCACCTGACACTGAGAGTATGAGGCGAGAGAGGGAGATTGGTGAGAGTCTGGTGACCGATTTAGGAATATGGCATGGAGGAACGGTTGAGGAGGAGAGTGAAGAGGAACAGGGGGAGGAGATGAGAGGTGTCAGGCCCACGGCTCAGGGGAAGTTATTTACAGCAGGAAAGGAAAGCAAACTGCAGGACCAGTACCTATAGTACCAGTGCCAAGTCCCTTGCCTGCATCCGTCTCGACTCCGGAGACACCTACACCACCACCACCAGATTTTCCTTTAGGTGATATCATTCTTCCTATCCCTCCCACACCATTATCAGTACGGAGCACCACTCGCAGCAATGCAAAAAATCCTCCTAATAGATATGGTTAGGACCTTGCTCAGTTTGTTTCATATGATAACATCTATTTTTCTCATAGAGCATTCCTTGCGTCTTTGGATAGTATTACTGTACCTAACAATTGGCAGGTTGCTAAGAACGATCCAAAGCGGAAAGCGACGATGCACGAGGATTTAGGGGCTCTTGAGAAGAACCACACTTGGGAACTGGTAAAACTGTCAGAGGGGGAAGAGGGCAGTCGAATACAAGTGGGTCTTTACTGTGAAGCAGAACCCAGATGGACAGTTTGAGCGCGACAAGGCTCGACTGGTGGCAAAAGGATATAGTCAGGCGTACGACATTGACTACGACGAGACTTTTTCACCAGTAGCGAAGTGAGCACCGTCAGGACCCTGATTTCTTTGGCAGCGAATAGTGGATGGAAGCTACACCAACTGGATGTGAAGAATGTGTTTCTTCATGGGGATCTAGTGGAGAAGGTGTACATGGGATACCACCAGGATTCTGCACTGATAAGACAGTGGACAAGGTCTGCAGGTTAAAGATGTCCCTATATGGACTGAAGCAGTCTCCTCGAGCGTGGTTTGACAGATTCAGGAGAGCGATGATAGGGATGGGATATCGACAGATCAACGCTGATCACACTGTGTTTTTCTGTCGGAGTGGAGGCCACATCACCATGCTTGCGGTGTATATGGACGATATGATTATCACAGAAGATGATGAGCAGGAGATTGCCCGACTCAAGGGGAAGCTTGGCAATGAGTTCGAGATGAAGGACTTTTACCTTCTTCGGTACTTCCTTGGGATTGAGATTGCTCGAGAAGCAGAGGGGATTGTTCTTTCTCAAAGAAAGTATGCGCTGGACCTTCTCACAGAGACAGGGATGTTGGGATGCAAACCTGCAGCGACGCCGATCAATCAGAGTTTCAAGCTGGGTGCTGAGGCTGGAGAACCAGTTGACCGGGACAGATACCAGAGACTGGTGGACAAGTTGATCTATTTGAGTCACACACGTCCTGATATCTGCTTTGCAGTGAGTGTGATGAGCCGCTACATGCATGACCCAAGGAAGGGTCATATGGACGCAGTGTACCAGATTCTGAGATACTTGAAGGGTGTCCCAGGAAGGGCTGATATTCAGAAAGAATGATCATGTGAGCATCGAGGGCTACTGTGACTCTGACTGGGCTAGCTGTGCTGATGACAGGAGGTCTACCTCGGACTATTACATATTTGTAGGAGACAACTTGGTCTCTTAGAGGAGTAAGAAACAGTCAGCGGTGGCCAAATCGACAGCCGAAGCGGAGTACAGAGCTATGGTCTTGGGAGTTGCAGAGCTGCTAAGGCTAAAGAGTATGGTGGTGGAGCTAAAGCTGGATCAAGGAGCCAAGATGAAGCTGTGGTTTGACAACCAGTCAGCCATCAGTATCGCCAACAATCCAGTGCAGCATGACATGACCAAACACATCGAAATCGATAGGTTCTTCATCAAGGAGAAGTTTGACAGTGGACTACTGGAGCTAGGCCACGTTCCAACCAAGGATCAGGTAGGAGACAGTCTGACCAAGGGACTTAGCTCTGTAGATATGATTAGAGGATGTGACAAGATGGGCTTAGTGAATATCTTTCGCCCATCTTGAGTAGGTGTTGGTATATTAGAATGTATTAGGGGATTTTATGTAAGATGGAGGGTTGTAATATATATATATAGCCAAGAGATTATAATAATAGCATAACTCCAAATATTCTACAACTTCTTGGCCACAACCCCCACATTGAGGCTCAATATACTAGACTTTGATGGTAATCTAGATATGGAAGAGTGGTTAATTATAGTCAATCATTATTACAACACTATAATGTGCAAGAATGTGACATGGTTTGGTTATGTTCAGTAAACTGATGGGGGCTGCTGCCTATTGGTTTGATTGGATCACGAAAAGTAGGAGGGTTTATGAGTTGAGAGGAGTTGTAGTCAAAGGCGTGCTCCAAGGCGCATGGGTAGCACCTCAGGGCACTCAACCTAGACATGGGAGAATTTGAAGCACACATGTTTATCAATGTAGAAAACCGATCTGAATATATATATATATAGAATTTTTGCGCCTCGCATCGCTCGGACGCGCGCCTTAAGTGCGCCTTGCGCCTCGGACGATTTGGACCCTTTGTGCCTCGAGTGCGCCTTGCGCCTTTGTCAAGCCATAAGACTAGAATTTAGGCCATCTTAGTTTTCTGATCACATTGTAGAACTTAAACTCTTAAAAGGAAGAAGCCATTGTTCATGAATATGGTCATCAGTTTCAGAGACTGTCAAAGAGAATTCAAAGAATTTCTGAAGAGTGTTTAATCAGCCAGTACATTGGTGGCCTCAAAGAAGAAATTAGATATGAAATTCAAGCTTCTCACCCTGTTAGTCTACCCTCAGTGATGCAGTTGGCTAGGTTGCATGAAGCCAAAGTGGCTGCTCAGAAGAAGAAGAACACTAAGGTGAATCAGTTTGCAACAAAAGGTTAACCACAATAGGAGGGATTTCACAACCAAATACAGATGCTAGGGTTGCTGACACAAACAGAAAAAACTCTATGCTTATACTCCTGTACAGTCTACAATATCACCAAATGAACTTAGTAGAAGAAAGAATTTGGGACTGTGCTTCATGTATCAGGGGTCACAAATGCAAAGAGAAGAAACTCTATATGTTAATTGCCGATGAAGAACTTGACTCCATTGAACACTCGAAAGACTTAAATGAGGAACACCCAGCAAATTCATTTGCTATATCCCTACAGGCCTTGTCAGGAACAACTAATTCTTCCACTATGAAATTGATGGGAGTTGTGCCCCATAAACCTGTTATCATACTTGTTGACTCTGGTTTAACTCATAGTTTCATTGACTCCTAGTCCAGTAACAGGATTGGACTTGAGACAATGGAGGATAGAACATTTGATGTCATGGTAACAAATGGTGAAAAGTGCAGAGCAAAGGAGTATACAAGGATGTCATAATTGAGTGTCAAGGGAAGAGGATTGTCACTGCCTACTAGAGTTGCCTCTCACTGGGTGTCACATAGTACTGGGAGCCAACTGGCCCAGTATCTTAGGGGATATAGTTTGGAATTTTCATGAGTTAACAATGAAGTATCAGTTGCATGAGTTGTATAGCAACGTAAAGGCATACAAACTCATTCAGATGAACTAATAGAAGCTGCAAACAAAGATTTAAGGCAGAAATCCCACATTTATGTCATAAAGTTATTGCCATAGAGTTTAAGGACACCAAGAAGGAAGAATAAGATGTTGAGATCACAGAATTATTGGACAAGTATGAACAACACTTTGAAGGACCTCAAGGCTTACCCCCAACCCACCCCCCCACCCACCCCACACACACACACAAAAAGAGGCTACGACCACAGGATTCCCTTGAATGCAGGAGCCCAACCAGTATGCAGTAGACCCTACTGACACCCTTGATTTCCTAATTTTTAAAATCAACTCAATACGGCTATTACCGTATTTTATAAGTTCATATTTTTTCCCAAGAAACTTGAAAACTAAAATGATGGTAATTACTCTAGGTATCTTCACAATTTGGACATCTTT